>JAODXP020007133.1:0-69219 GCA_027497455.2 Sardinella longiceps | reverse complement strand
CAGGGTCTTCCCACAGGTTAAGAGGTCTATGTGTGACATACAATACAACAGTCAGTGTTAAAGGAGATAGGTGTGAATCAATCCATAGCCCTGTTGTTCTAAGACACTGGTTAGTGTCCGTGGGGGAAGAAATAAAGAAAATTTGATAGCAACATTTTTTAATAACATAGCCTTTTAAATGGCTTTTTTCAATAACAATATTAAAGGTGGGTATGTGATCAGGAAAAACAGTTTGAAAACACCAGGCATTTGAAATGAAACAATATAGAGGTCCAATCCCATCTTCAGATTTCCCCTGAAGCCACAACTCCAGAGTATAGGAACAGATGGGGAGGGGGTGGGACAAACGGCAGTTGGGTTTGACAGACTTATCACCATCCAATCATTTTCGCAGGTTCCTTAAAATGATTGGATGCTGTTTTTCCTGTCCTGCTCGTTCCACAGGTGACTAATACATTTTATTTTTGCGTTGGAGAATTTAATTAATTGATTGCAATCAAGGTGTAAATGACATTTTAAGCAATATAGTAAAAAGTGCTCCAGGAAAGCATCACATACTTTTTATTTGTTTTTGGATTTATCACTTGAGTTAAAGAATTTTTCCATCACTCGTCCTAAACCAATACAAGACACTCCTAAAAACTGATAGTTCTGGTCCTCGGTTGTGATTGGTTGACACACGCTTGATGCCATTGTAAATTCAGGCATTTAGCATGGCTCCAACCGCATTTCATTCTAAACTGCTGCGCCATAAGAAAGTGAACGGAGCAGCGCTTATGCATTACTTGGCAACCATTCAGTTAGAGGAAATATATATTTTTGGCGGAGGAATTGGTATCAATGAATAACTCGCTATATTTCTTGTGGTTGTCTTCATTTAATGAAACCATTCCTGGTTAACGTGGTAACAGTTTTAGAAACGCAATAAATCCCTCAGATCCCATGGTAATGCTGGTTTTAGCACAGTGTTTACCGGCACTCAGCTGCGCTGCCTAACAACACCCATGCTGAAACCAACATTACCATCGGCCTCTCAGGATCTATTGCTTACATAGACCTCTTTGGAAAAGTGCACTCCAGGTTTGAACAATCATATAAAGGGGATATGGATGGGATAAATACAGTATGTAAGGGATAATGCATTGTCCGCCGGTCATATAGAGATATATTTCCCGAGGGGAAGAACTCTGATTCTTCCTCAAGGGAAATATATCTCTATAATGACCGGCGGACAATGCATTATCCCGCTTTATTATACGGGTCCTTGCCAACACGACGATATAATATTTTACAGAGACGTCTTTTTCTATTTAATTTGTTAACGTTTCGTGGTTTCAGCGGAGAAACGAATAGTTCGCAAAGAAACTTCAACTTGAAACATTCTATAGAACGCAGCTGATGTCCTTTCACTTTCATTGTTGATCTCTATGCACGGATTGATACGGAGACGTGAATCTCAGGCAAAAAACCTGTTGCCATTGACAGCGGTCATTATAGTTTTCCAGCGGTCATTATACAAAAATAACTGACCTGCGAACGTTGAGGAGCCCCATTGAAAGTGAATGGAGCCTCCCTCAACATTCTAGAGACCCGTATAATAATAAGCCTTATTCACTCATGCCCTTGACCAAGCTTCTTAGTCCTAAATTGCCTTGAGAGAGACTGACCCTGAAATGATTAACAATAGACTACTGCAGGTTGCTTTGGCTAAAAGTGTTCCACATTCATAACGGGAGGCTAAACGTGTCATAATGGGATGTAATGTAACAGTATAAGCCATAGTTTCAGTTCACTTTGTAATTTCAGCTGAGTCTAAGTCAATCCACTTCCTCATTTCCCGAATGCTGACATACAGGATTTCCGAAGCGTGTTGTGGCATGTGACGCATGTTTCTGAGGGAAATAAAAGGACAACCTAACAGTGATGATCAGAGGTGGGCTTACAAGTAGGAGGGCTAAGGAAGTCGCACAACATGTGTGATACAACCATGCAGTAAAAAAGCTATTGGCAAAACTTTTCCACTTTTCAGAATGCACTTCAAATTTTAAATATGACAATGACAAGAAGATTATTTTAGAGATATTGAGATTGTAAGACATGTACAGAATATTTTATTTTATCTTAAATGCTGAGGCCCAAACTGTGACGATCAGATCAGATTTCTTAAAATCAAAGGCATTTCATGTGTAGAATTCTATATTTTAAAGATGCAATGCAAAACGATGACGATGATGACTATTATTATGATCATTATGTGATCGCTGTTACTATCAACAGTTTCTAAAGACCATTTTGGGCGTGGTGACTCACTGGCTATGCGTTGTCCTATAACTCAGGGGACCTGCCCAACCCAAGGTCACTTCACGATTTGATTGATTCTTTATTGAACAGCCACATTTAGCAAGAGCGTTCAAAGGATAAAAAAACACAAAAAGCCCAAGGGCTTATTTCCATTGTGGTCCTTTGGTGTAAAAACAATCAAGACATAACATTTAAGACAAAAGAAAGGGAAAGGGATCAACAAATGATATTAAAACAAACAAAGACAAAAACAAAGGACACCATATAGAAAATAAAGAAATTAAATACAAATAAGACATGCAGACAATACAAACAGAAAAACACATGTACTAAAAAATGATCCTTACCCATCTCTCTCTCTCTCACTTTCCCTGTCACTCTCTCTAATATCCTACCGAATTAAAGGCAAAAAGCCCTAAAAGAAATTCTGTTGTGGCTCAGTTGGCTAAGGCGCCATACCATGAATCCGGAGACCCGTGTTCGATTCCAGCCCACGGTCATTTGTCGATCCCTCCCCGTCTCTCTCTCTCTCTCCCACTCATTTCCTGTTTCTCTACACTGTCCTCTCCAATAAAAGTGCAAAAAGCCCCCCCAAAAAACTCACCATTTTTCACCTCCAGATTGACCTCTATGTGCAGTGGTTCCTCCCCGCGGACCCCACAATGGTACATGCCAGCATCAGACGCCGTCAGGTCGGAGATCCTCACCACAAAGTAATGCGTTGCATTGTCCATCAGGGAGTACCGATCCTTAGAGAACCACTTGCTCTTGAGGCTGGTGCGTATCAGTTCCTTACAGTTGCCCTGGTCTCCTCGACAGAAGTACTTAGTTTTGCTGCCGTAGTCGATGTCGTACTCGCACTTGATGCTCACACTTCCCCCGCAGTAGCCCACCACATTGGAAGCGCCCACTCCTGTTAGTGAACAAATGTGTTACTTACTATCTATCTATCTATCTATCTATCTATCTATCTATCTATCTATCTATCTATCTGTCTGTCTGTCTGTCTGTCTGTGTAATAGTTTATAACCAAATATATGCAATATATTTAGTGTAAAAGCAGAACAAATGTATATAAAAACTTTTTTTGCTACAGAATGGTGTGTGTAATGTTATAAAATTGCATTGCTATCTATCTGTACCAAATATTTATAGGATATATTTCATGTATAACCAGATATTACAATAAAAATATACTTTTTATATACAATTTATCAGGTACAGAATGTTGTATAATGTTATAAAATTCTACATAATTTCAGGCAGTTTTACAAAGATTTACACAGTAGACATTCCAGGACTATGTGTTTTGCCAGATTCTTATAGTTAGTGCTGAAAAGCAATTAAATAAAGTGGTATTTTTACTTATTTTTATTTCGATGATAGTCACAATTAGTATTAGGTCCATTAGTAACCTTTTAGAGGCGACTTACCATCATTAAGGCAGACAAATAGTGTCAGAAGAATGAGAGCTCTCGGGGCTTTGTCCATACCAGTCTCCATGCAGTACTGCTATAGTGCTCTTCTCTCCAACTCTCCCTTTCCCATGTTTTGCGTGCGTGAGATTGTGTTTGTGTGTGTTTGTGCAAGTGTGTGTGTGTGTGTGTGTGTGTGCATGTTTTTTGTGAGTGCGTGCTTGTGACTATATGAATAATTTCCACTGACGAAAATCCAAAAAGAGCAGCATTGCACAAAGTTGTATCCTTCCTCATTTCCCCATTCCATGTTGTGTTCTGTCTTTCTTAGAGTGACCAACACTCTCAACTAGATGATTAGACACAAGTGTGTGTGTGTGTATGTTTGTGCACGTGTGTGTATGTGTATGTGTGTGTGTCTGTGTGATAAGACACAAGGGCATGCGCGTTTGTGTGTGCGCGCGCACGTGTGTGTGTGTGTGTGTGTGTGTGTGTGTGTGTGTGTGTGTGTGTGTGTGTGTGTGTGTTTGGTCCAGCTGGTGACCACAAATAGAGCTTACTCTGGTGTTGTGACTTGGGTACAATGCAACAGCCTTGACCTCAACTCAAAAGCCACTAGAAATTAGCCTAGAACTCTAGACGTACCCCTAGTGGTAGCAAATTTGAATTTGCACGGAGGATACGTCTAGAGGCCACTGATAGAAACCCGTTGTATTCTTCCTCTGGCGGCGGATAACCAATCACAGCGCGGTATGTGTACAGGAAATCGTAAGGCGGGCTTTGTACGATGACGACAGCCCTGCTCAAACCAGAGCAGAATCGTCTTTGGCTTTAGTTTTGGACAAATTGCACTTGTCATTTTCTTTGAAAGTGAAACAAGAAAGTGCACTGAAGTTTTTTGTTCTGAAAAAGATGTCTTTGCCGTGTTACCGACGGGCTACGGGAAAAGTTTGATATACCAGCTGGTACCACTGGCCGGAACGCTAGCCTATTATGTGGAGAGGCACTTTGAAAGACAACGCAATCACCCGCCCCTCCATTGAGGTACAGTCTATCAGTGGTATTCAGACTATACATTCCTATGGTATAGTCTGACGTGTCAGGCTAACTAGAATAGAACTAACTAGAACTAGAATAGAAGAACTAGAACTATGAGGTTGGTTATTAATTTCATCACCCCTCCCCTTGCTCTGAGGCCTCCATGGTATGTGAAGTGTTGTGATAGAATATGAATTTGAATGTTGGTAAAGAAACAGAGAGAGCGAGAGAGCGAGAGAGAGAGAGAGAGAGAGAGAGAGAGAGAGAGAGAGAGAGAGAGAGAGAGAGAGTACTTTTCAGGAAATGGGGTTTAGCTAGGGAAAGGAAGCAGCTTTGCGGTCAGTACCAAATTGGTCTGGTGAAACGAAGCAGAAACCCTAACTTCCTTTCCTCATTTTCTGTGGTTATTTATAATAATGCACCTGTCACCACAAATTACCCTTTAAAATGGGGTTAATAATTACCCTTTAAGTACAGTATAATATTTATTTGTTTTCATTTTACTTATTTATTTTTTAAGTCATAAGTTAGTCTGAGGGGATTTGAGTAGGCTATAGGTGATAAATAACATTCTTCAAAAACTATCATATTTGTACCATGTTGTTACCATGGCTTGGTAATAATATAAGGGAAATTTGGTGTGAATAAATCTATAGTTCTTTTGTTCAAACTCAACAGAGTGCTGATACAACATAGACTAAATAGCGGCATAGCGGCAGCCAATGTTGACTGAAAATGAAACTGAAAGCTCAATGATGTTTTTTGCCCCCAATGGCACCTTCCAGGCAGCACAGCCTAAAAGGCACTACCCTTACCCTATTCCTAACCCTAACCCCCTCAACCCTCATCCTAACCCTAAACTGAGTGGAGTTGTGCCTTGAAGGCAGCGCTGCCTGGAAGGCACTGTTGAGGGCAAAAAATAACAAAGACCAAACGGAAAGTGAGTGTCTGTGCCCCATTCAGTTAGTGTGGATTGATTCAAACAAAATTGCTCCTCTAAATCACTATTCATAAGAGTCAGAGTGAGACAAATAAAGCTAAATTAGCCAAAAGCTAAATAGAAACATTATAGAGATTTGTGAATCGACAATTTTTATACACTAAATTGGCGGAGAAACGTCTGTCTTCCTGAGACAAAGACAGCCTTTGCTTTGGAGTTCAACAGTCATGTGTAGCAATTTGAAATCCCTCTATCATATCAAGAGGACACACTGTACACCAATCTTAATCTGACTCATTTTTAGCACGAGAGAAATTTCCCCTTTTTTATAGTTTCGGTCATGTTAGATCAGATTCCTTCTTCTTCCCATTTCTCTGCTTCTTACTCAACCTCATATTATACCAGTCTGTCAATGAACTGAAAACGACATTTGTACATTGTGTTACCTTGTCAGTCAACACAATACTGAAAATAATCAACACAATTTCTTTGTATATCTATAATGAAAAATGTCACAAATATATTGTCAAACAAAGTATATGTGAGAATATTAGCAAACTAATAAAAACAGCTCAACAGGGCTCACACACTGAGTATGCCCATGCTCATGTTAATTTTTTATTTTGAAGTTTGCATAATAGCCTTATTATCACATCAAGCCATTGTGTTCACACACATAGCCTGTAATCATAGCACACATGGTATGTGGAATGAGAGTTGTTTATTCAGAATGTGACACTGAGATTGAAAGATAACACTCACATAATTTGTGTCTATCTGTTGAGTTTTAAAAAGAAAGGGAGAAACATTGCAGTAAAAGAAAAAAAAGGCCCAAGCCAAGAAAAAAAAACAAGCAAATTATTTTATAACATATCAACAAGTATATATAACCTCACTCACATCATTAATTAATTTCAAATTAAAGTACTTAGAACTTCAAATGAATTTTTGTTTCTTCCACCTTTCATAGGAGCAGGCAGGGTAATGTATTTAATTTGAACTTGCTTCAGGTGGATCTGAGTGTGCTGTACCCATTTTGTAGTTGAAGGCAGCAGAGGAGAACTCCAGAGGGCATCCATGGACACAAGACAGGGAGAGAAAACAAACTAGTTCAACAATCTATCAATCTCTATGAGTCCATTACATTTAACACTTCGACACCCCTCTCTATCTCTCTGTGTATGTGTGTGTGTGTGTGTGTGTGTGAGAGAGTGTGTGTGTGTGTGTGTATGTGTGTGTGTGTGTGTGTATACATACCTGTCGCCTTCTACGAGTTTTAGCAATCTCTATGAGTCCATTACATTTAACACTTCGACACCCCTCTCTATCTCTCTGTGTATGTGTGTGTGTGTCTGTGTGTCTGTGTGTATACATACCTGTCGCCTTCTACGAGTTTTGGCATACAGGAAAACTGAAAACAAGATCACTATGCCGATCAGGGCTAGAACAACATAGATTACTGCAGAAGACACACAGAGAACATACAGTAGAAGTTAAATAAGTAAGACATTGACATCAAGGGTTCTGCTGTGTCAAATGAGCGAGATAGATAAACAGAAAAAGAAACGTTGTGTTTTCAACGTGTGTGTGTGTGTGTGTGTGTGTGTGTGTGTGTGTGTGTGTGTGTGTGTGTGTGTGTGTGTGTGTGTGTGTGTGTGTGTGTGTGTGTGTGTGTGCGCGGGGGTATTTACTCATGAGCCACAGGCTTGAGAACCTCTCTAGAATGGGGACAGCCGTGGAGAACGACACTTCATCTGGCTCAGTTGAACCTTGAACTAAGGAGAGAGAGAGAGAGAGAGAGAGAGAGAGAGAGAGAGAGAGATTAGTATATTAGTATTACTGCCCTACACTGTATGAACATCCACTTAGACAAACCAGGCTCTGAGACTTGTTGTCTCTGATCCACTACTTTTGCCTCGTTCAGATTGGCATCCCAAATATGATTTTTTGCATATCCAGATTGTATCTTGAATTGATTTTGGGTGGTCTGAACGGCAGAAAAAAATAAGAAAAAAATAAGATCAAATACACGTCAAAGTAGAGATTTATAAAAAACGCCTTTGACGTGGGAAAGTACTTATCTCCACGTCAGGTTCTAGCTTGGCGTACAACCATTTCCTTGTGGTGATGCCTGGTATTGCAGATAGTTTAGGCAAACTGACCAGTTGTGCGTTTGGAAGAGACGAATACAATGTGCAAATGATATTTTCCAGGAGCTTAAATTACAGTGCATGTGGAGCCTTGTTTTTTTTTTTTTTTTTTTTTTCATCTATTCTTAAATGCAAATGCATTGAGATCAGGGCAAGGACTGGGCATCTTTATCTGTCAAGTTGAGCATGCAAGACCCAAATGACATGACAGGTTTCCAGAATATCCACATTTATTTTACAAAGAAATCTTTTTGGGGGGAACGACAGGCTGTTTTCCGACACGCAGATTTTTTTTTCGAATGGCCTTTCACAACCCCAGACTACAGTAACAGCTTGTAATTTAGTCAACTTTTTGTAGGCACAGAGACCTATCACATTACGCATTGGCGACGTAACGTAGTCCTAACCTAGACAATTATGCTGTATGTATATGGTCGGTCTGTCCATACTGTAAGGTTGTAGAGGTACAAAATATATGTAGCCTATTCCAACTGGCGTAATGAAAAATCCATAATGGAGCAGCCATTATTCCTTCAAAAGCCTAGCCTCCTTCCAAAACCGATCTTCAAATAAAAAAAAAATTGGCTATTTGAATTAATTGTACATCTCTGCAAGCAGGACTGAATGCAAGTGTGGGACAAAGTATATGAGATTCTCATAGATAGACTTATCAGGGGCGCCGTTAGGGGGGGGGGGGAGTTAGGATGTTTCTAAGGGCCCAGTACTGACAGGGGGGCCCAGATAAATTTTTAATATTAAAATCAATATTTGAGGGGCCCAAAATTATTTTTTTGTCATAGGGCCCAAAATTTCTAGCAGCGCCCCTGAGACTTATTATCAGTGAATTTTGCGCATAGGCTACCTATGGATTTATCGAACAGGGTGAAAAAAATGCCATCACGTTGCCCTAGTAAAAGTAAAAGTAACCCTTTTTATTCCCAGCTGTGTATAGGTAGTTTAGTTATGTTGTTTAGGCCACTGTTTTAATTCAAGCAGTCCTATGTTAATGATATTAATGAATAGATGTTTAGAAGGCAGAGATTTGTCTGCGCACAATTTCACGATCATTTGTGATCTATAAAGTACACATACACATGTTTTTTGTGCGTACGTTCAGTCTTTCTGAATCACACTTACGATCATTTCAGAAAAGTTCTTAGATGGAATGAGGGACGGTTTCTACGCAAGTTTTTAGAAATGAGGCCCCAGGTATGATATTCTTCTCAGACAGTGGTGCCTAGAACTCTAGCCACACTCTTAGATTGGCCGACATTGAAGGAGAATGCCGGTGTGTTAAGGACCTCAAGTATTTTGTTATTGCAACATCATTGAAAGGTCCTAATCACACCGGATCACATTCTCCTTTGACACCCTCATCCAGATAAGATAGGGTGTGAGAGCGTGTGTGGTTTAGCTGGTTAAAGGGTGGGTTCGGAAATTTCGACACAAGACCTTATTTCACGGTAAGCCTAAATGATATCTATCAGTGGAGACCGTTTTTAACATGTTTCATCCAGTCTTTGTAGCTGCCGAGCTTGTGCTAAGATAGCACAAGTGTATGGATGCTGAGAGTTAGCCAATAAAATCAGTCGTATCAACTCCACAGTGCAACACTACATGTCACGTTTGAGAGACAAACTGTGTATCCGATGTTGTAGATGATGTTGAGGAATTTGTTTTATCCAACGAACCGGACTGTGCTAGAATACACAGAATACACTATGTCCTATGTCCCATGTGTTTAATAATATAGTATAACATCTTTTTGTCATATCTAGACTTAAATAAATTTATCAGGAAATAATAATTGACGAATTCTTGTTACCAAGATGAGCCCAATTCACTCTTGTTGATACCGTGCAATAACAGCGTCATTTTTAGGACACAGTTTGTCCCCACCCCTCCTTCAACCACAGACTGCTAAATTGTTCTGCCATCGATGCCAACCTGGTTGTGTTGTCTCTGATTGTGGCATCCCAGTTGGTTGTGTTACCTTTGAACGTCGTGGCCCACATATTATAGGTGGTGGTCCTGGTCCAAAGTCCAATGGTACAAACACACACACAAACAAACATCCATGAAAGAGAGAGACAGAGAATTATTGGCAACCCTTTTAAATTATAGTCCATTATTTTTAAATTACAGACAGAGACCTTGACACGTTTAATCTGTGCCATAACTCTAACAGAGATCAAAAGTGAACATTTATTAGAGAGCCACTCGTATGTGGACCTATGTCCAATTACCCAATTTTAAATTGCTACATAAAAGCATTGCTTATATGACCTCATTTCCTGTTTGATTAACTGTGAAAAGCTTTGCAATATCAAAACGACTTCGAATTCGATTTTATTTTTATTTCATTTTGCATTTTTTTCAAGCAGAGATTCCAGCAACCAACTTATCACATTGGTGTGGCATTTCTGTTAATAAATACTCTGCAAATTCTATAAATCAGGGCCCTCTTTTACATATCAAATTTAGTAAAGTGCTCACACAATTTATTTAAATGGGCACCTGCATCACTCAACACCTTTCGTAGTGTAGTTATCAGGGAAACAACCAGTCGGTAGAAGATTCCTATTGTGTAACAAAATGCACAGCTCGTTAGCATTGTCTTACCTGAAACCATGATGAAGATTAAACTCAGTACAACCGTCTTCATCATCATCTTTTCAAGGTGAAACTCGGCTCCTGTTTCAGTTGAGGTCTGGAATGATTTTTAACACATTCTGCTCTTCTCTTTGGTTCTTGGGTAAATCACACACACTCCACCCTTTCTCTGTGCAATATAGATCTTTCATCATGTCAGATCAAAGAGATAATGTAGCTGCGACACATAGTGTAGATACTGTACTGAAGCTAGCTTCAAAATTCAAGATTAGGTAATACTGTATGCTCTAGTTGGAGACATTAATGCAATTAAAAAAAAAAACATGATATAAAACATTGATATAAAAACAAACAGAGGTACTTTCTTCTTTTCACACCACTGCTACACCCCTCAGGAAGAGGCTTGTGACAACGAGATCTGGAGTGTGTGATATTACAGTTTCCCCAGAGACACATCACTCACTGAATTACTGAATTCATAAACAGGAAGTCCTGCCCTGCAGTCAAAGTAGCCAATCATGTAGTTCAAAAACTCTGGGATGGTTCAAAATGGCATGTCCCCCATTCTGTAAGATTTTGAAAGAATTCACAGTTTGTTTCCATGACAAATCAATTGAATATGTTGGGTAGGATCTTTGTATGTGTGAATGGCTAGACTTTTCTAAATCATCTATTTTGACTTTTTTTCCAAAAAAGTGAAAACTGAAGACCCATCACACCTATTTTGACACCCCCTCCTCTTCCTCTGTTCTGCCTGCACAGAAATAGATCTACAACAGTACTTAGTGTGTAAGCTGCGGACATTAACTAGAGAGAGGGAGTGGAAAACAAGACGTTTTTAGGGTAGAGCTTTACTTCTATTTTCAGCTGCCCATTTATAGATTTGTGGTTTGGGCATATGGATTAAGAAACTATATTCTTAAATTATGTCAGGTATAAGTTTCCTTTTTTCTTCCTTTCCTGATCATGCTAAATGCAGCCTTACATATCAATTTCAATCTCAAATCTCTACACCCCATCCTTACCCAAATACAAAGAAAAGAAAAACAAATGTATACTTTGTACTGTATATATATATAGTTTTATTGGTTATATAGTTAAGTACTAGACTAAAGGAAGCATTGTACATTTTGTAAAAGAGGCACAAATGATAATGCAAATAGTCCGACACTGTACAAACCAATATCAAACTAGAAAAACACTCAGAAAACGCAGTCATCCGCCAAGGCAATGTGGTCACAGACACTATAAATTCCAGATGGTGTTCTGGATCAAAAATTTAATCAGTTCTTACTTGTCCCGATACACACGTCCAAAAATTTCATCCAAATCCGTGCATTACTTCTCGAGTTATGTTGTACAAAGACACACAGATACAGACGCTGGCGAAAACATAACCTCTTTGGTGGAGTTAAATATGTCAAATCTACAATCTTATGTTTTTGAAAATCATTCCGTGTGGAAATGTCTATATGTTGAAACTGAGATTAAAACATGAAATTATTCTGTGAAAATAGTGTCAATTAACAACGGCATACACTGATGTCACCTCATCTCTCCTGGGTGTGGCAGTAGAGTCGCCCTCCTCAGACTGGCAGTGAGGGTTCCTGTGGAAGCTGACAGTGGAGTATCCGGGCTCCTCTGAGGGCTGAGAGGGTAACTGGGCGAGGGCATAAACACTCTCAGGTGGGCTACTGATGCTGATGATGCTGCTGCTGCTCTCTGCTGGGTTTGGGTCACTGCTGGTCTCCTTGATCTCCTCATACACACAGTCTGCCTGAGGCTGAGGGAATGAAATGAAAGGGACATAATATTATTGGAGATTATTTTTAAGCCGCTATACTGACCTATGCACATTCCCTATGCTAGTGATAAAGTTAAAAATAAAGTTGATGTACTGTATATGCAGCTCTGTACATTTTACCAATGGAATTATCTCTGTTCACTGATTCCCATATATATCACACATCGCTACAGTACAGTACCAGTGTATGCATTATATGGGAATCAGTGCACAAGTTATACAAAAAGTCAATGACACTGTTCTAGGTAAGGGTTCATGTTTCTTAGGAAGACCTCCCTTAGTATGGACAAGCAAGGTGATTCCACTGACCGCTGTCTTGTTTGTGTCTCTACGAGGATCTGTGCTGGAGCAGGAGGCTGTGCCTGTGGAGTAGACATATGAGGTTATGGTCAAGGCATTGAAATATGTAGGATTGGACAGACAGTGGTGTCTCTAGAACGCACTCTAGCGGTAGCAAATTGAATTTGCCCAGAGAGTACGTCTAGCGTTCAGCCACAGGTTGTACTCAGACATTGGTGTTGTCTGAGCTGTCTATCCAATTTTTCTGGCTATCAAACATGGTTAATACATTACTTTTAGCAAAATATGTTCAGGTGACGTAGGGGGAAGATGAAGATGACTTACTAGATGATCTGTATTTCAAGTACATGAAGACAACAGTGGTCACCAATGCCACCGCAGCTGCAGCTACACACAATATGATGATAAGCTGACCTGTAAACAACATGAAATGCACAGATGCAGAGGTCATTACTGCTATGTTAATTTCAAAGTCTTATCACACATCTTAACATGGTCCATATGTCTTAAATGACCATTCACAGTGATCTGTTGGTTCTCTTACTGTAAGGTGGCTGCAGACCAAAGATCCACGACGAGACGGACTGTGACGTTCTAAAAACTTGCAAGGCTTTAAAACTCTGAAACTGCGATTTTTAAAATCTTTTGCGACGTCTTGCAACTACTTGTAATGACCTGCAACTATTGATTCACACCGCCGCAACTCCTCTCTAAAACCAGCTCATGACGGCACGGGACTTCAGTCTGATTTGAGCTTTATAGGGCAATTGTCTGTAATACTAGAGACAATACAATACTAAACCACAATGCAAGATTTTGCAGTAACAAAGTTAAATGCAATAAATAAATAACTTAATGATGCAACTTACTCGATGATTCTGCCTCAGATGAAGGTGCCTGTGTTGTTAATGATGATAAAGGCCCTGGACATTCACCTTTGACCCCTAGATTGACCTCTGTGATCAGAGCCATGCTTCCAGTCATCTTCCCAGTCCTGACCCCACACCAGTAAACCCCAGAGTCACTGCTGGTCAGATTTCTCATCGTCACGGTGAAGAGACTCTGGTCTTTGTTATGGGCAAGGGAGAATCTCCCATTGGTCACATTTATTTTGGATACTATCAAATCTGAACAGGTGGAGACTTGACTCTCTAGTTTGCAAAAGTGTTTGCTGTTGTTGGCCGATCCCTCAGGGTATGTGCAGTTAATCACAACACTCCCTCCTACATGTTCACACACTGAGATTGTTTGACCACAGCAATCATCTGCACTGTTAACATCCCGCCCCACGATTGTGATTGGATCTATGGCATAGAGGCGGGCTCGAGTATGGGGTAAACGAGACTTCGGGCTCAACAAGGCTCTACCAGACCCTCGTGCGAGCTCACGAAGTTGAACGAAGATGCATGAAGCACGAAGGGTCTGTGTGAGAACCAGGCTAACAATTATAAGTTACCCCATCGAAAATGTAATAGTAGTGTAACTATTTTTATTAATTTCACAAAGTAATGTAACTTTTGTATTACATTTCTAAAGCTAATATTGCTATAGAAAATGCAAGCGCTTGCAACAAATAAGACACACCACTAATGATGTGGCCTTTGAAGCGAGGCTACGAACGAGATTCCGAGCAAAAAGGGGCGTTCCTCATGGAACCTCGTTCGAGATCTGTCTCCTTTCCTTAAAAAGCACGTGACCAACCAAATAGATACAGACGGCAAGTACGGTTAACGCCCCCAAAGTGCGAGGGTGGAGTCAGCGTGGGGGATAACAGAGGCCAATTTAACATTATGGTGAATGGACGAGGTAGAGAAAGTTACTTAACAATAAAAGATCGCTAAGTAAAATTGAACAAAGTCCATATTAGATGTTTTGTCTAATCATGACCTGTTTGCCTACTTGTGTTTAGACTAAAATAATTTTTCCATCATTAGTTTATTGCAGTTACACTAACAGAAATGTCATGAGCCGTCTCTGCTCCTGTCAAAAGTAAAGCAACTTTCAATCACAAGTCTGATTAGCTCAGTTAAGCAAGCTAAAGTTAGCTACGTTTACTGTGGTGATCAATGAAGTTGGCTAGTTAGCAAGCTAATGAAGCTAACAAACATTATCTAAATTGTCATCAGTATCGCGTTTGGAGGGGTGTCAAGTTCAAAATTCACATCGGACCATCTGACCATCATTACTACCTTCAGGCATTGCCCTCAAAAATGTGTCTGGCTCCTTGTAGATGGTGCTCAGTGTAACTTGTAGCTTAGCATGCCATTGACTCCTTCACTAATTTAGGGTTTGTTTTCCCCACATGGGGGACACGAGGAGCTGATTTTATGGGCGTGCCTGGACTTGCCGTCTGTATCTATAGGCGTGTTTGAGATGTAAAGCCGCCTACAGCCGCCTTCAGCCGGCTGCAGCCAAGCGATGCATTGTGGTTAGACGCGGTGTCCGACTTCCGGCTGACTTCACCAAGCTTGTGAATGCGTCACCAAAATACGCCCACAGCACGTCACTCAAAACTCGCGGTAACAAGGCGGCTGCAGCCGAAACCCGCATCTCCTTTTTCTCGGCTGCAAGAGGATGCATCCCACCCCCATGACGTAACTCATTATTCCGATTGGTTTGAAACTCCTCATGACAAATATGACACCAACCACGTTGTACTCACTGAAAATGGGCTTATTTGAATGAGCTTCTGCTAAGCAGTATGCAAGTTTTGCCCAATGAAATAGCCTTATTGCTCTCCAGCATGGCTTGGTTTGCCATCTCAAATAAGCATTTCATACCACATTACTATTTTTAACAAAACACCTTCAAACACAACTCTGTTCCTCTTGCATTGCAACAATAATTTATTAAGCAACATTATATGATTTATTTCGCCAGTTATCACGTTCATTTTAATGGTGAAATGAGGGGATTCAAGCTGTTTTCAGTGCAAACAAACTTCCGCGATATCTCCCGACATCACGTCCATGTTCACGTGTTGTATGGCTTCAGCCAGCTGCAGCTGTGTTGTCCACCTTGTCCCCCATGCTTTTCCACTCCCACCGACGTATTTCCGTAGATCTCGCTGGTTCTGGCTACAGCCTCTAGCTGTACCGACTCTGAACACGAACGAGCTTATTCTGTGTACACGTCAGTGGCTCATTTCGAGTGTTGCTCCCGCTGAAAAGGCGTCAGATCCTCGCCTGCGTATTGAGTTGACGTTTGGTGTTTGTGAGAGGCAGGTTGTGCGTGCGTTGACTTGTGATGCTGGTTGTTACAGCAAATGTTGCAAACGTAGCAAATAAATGAGAGATACTTAGACAACATTTCATACTAATGATTGCACATTTTGTATGTAATGTCAGATTGATTGGTGGACCGTATTTATGACAACTAAAGCCTACGGGAATCTCTGAATAGAATGTTTGAGACATAAACGGCAGAGCTGAGAATTCAATCAAAATATTTCTAGAGATGGTGTTATCAGTATTTTCAGCCCATTATTTAATTCATTAAACATGGTATACACAAAATGAATATGTTGAAAAGGGAAAGTAAAATGTATTTTTTTTGCCGGAGGAGTTCTATCCAAATCTTATGCTCGTATTCGAGCTTCTATTGAGCACTCTGAAGTGCAATTTACCGTGCTGTTCGCGGCATCGGTTTCTGTAGGCTTCAGAGTTTATTTAGTGTTCCCATTTGTGGTCTTAGAGCACCATCCTGTGGCCAAGCTGTGTAACAGCAGTGTTTTTTTTTTTTTTACATTAGTCTCAATAGCAGAGCATTACAGAAGGTTCTCAGTGTTATTTGCTTTGAACAGCAATTTATCACTATTGTTAATGCTGTATGTGCAAGTAAGCTAAGTTATTTACTAATTATGTACATACAGATGTATGTATTTGATTAATTCATAGGTTTACAGTGTTTATTATGAACAGATTATTTCGCAACACAGTATTAAACATTCTTTATTTATTATTTACAGAAAACCACATGTATCCACACACATACACAAATGTAGGCCTACACGCTCTCTGATTAATTACCCTGATATTATTATTATTATTATTATTATTATTATTATTATTATTATTATTATTATTATTATTATTATTGTAGTAGCCTAGTAGTAGTGCAAATTATATTAGTATACTGGTCTGTTGGTCTGTTAAAGTTTGTTCCTAGTTTCATAAGAAGTCTTGCGTTCATTTAATTTGATTGATAAGCATTAAAATAATATTATTTCCAGATACACACATGCACACACTCTCACACTTTTATAATCATTCATTGGTTTAGGCTTCAACTGGTTTAAGTATGCATTTATTTATACAGAACATCTAAAAACAACTGCAGTCAAGCCAAAGTGCTGAACAAGAAAAGGTTAGCGAAGCGTGACCACATTTACACAAACCAGAGCCTACATCTAACAGGCTAATTTAGGCTGTTATATTTCCCTTTGGACAGCAGGTGACACTAGAGAGAAAGATCTCATGAGCTCTCGGGTAATGAGCCTTTTGGTGAGCCTTTGCGCTGGAAAGTCTCATTAACTCATGAAGCCTTGCTTTGCCATCTTTACACACCACCCTCTTTAAGGGAGACTTATTTCACGTTACTATTTTACCACCACCACGGTTGACTGCATGACATGGTAAGCAGCTTCTGCACTAGATGCACTGTTCAGTCAGAATAACACTAACCACATGCCAATGGCACACATAATAGACTGTAGTTCTGCATGTCGTTAGTAATGTTGCTTATGATCTTTAAAATACATGTATATTTACATGCTGTTGGAAATATTTAACTTATTGCACAGTACATGTATCCAGAGTGTGCAGCTATGAGATTCACTGTCATTGTTGACACAGACGGGAGGAGTCTTGATTCATTGGTTTTTCACACTCTACATTGTTCAGAACAATTTAACAGATGTTTTAGCTTTTAATTTGAGTGCATATGCATGCTTCTATTAAATGGTTCTGAACACAATTTTATATTTCAGTGTCAATCCTTCGTCCAAATTTGAGGGATAGGCCTACTTACTGCATGGCACTTTGCATAGCAGAGCAAACAAACTATGTCCCAGTTGTTAAAAAATAGTAATGTTTTAGCTTTTTATTTGTATGCATGCTTCTGTTGAAGTTGAATGGTTCTGAACACAATTTCATATTTAACAAAAAATATCAATCCTTTTTCAAAGTTTGAGTTAGTCTTACTGCATGACAATCTGCACAGTAGAGGAAACAAACTATGTCCCAGTTGTCAAAAAATGCTGTTACAAAGAGCAGGTGATGCCTCCACTATTGTAACATGTTACAGATGCCTTATTTCTTACCTGAACTTAAGAACAGCACACCAATCCAGATGACTCTCATTGTGTTTGTGAGCAGACTTAGTTCATTTGACCAGGTTCAGATGCCACTGTGATCTTTGATGTGTTGAATTTAACTTCTGCTTTTTAATTAGAGTGGTTATGACCCTCCCCACAGGGGTATCTTTAACTTTAATGTAGCACTGGTATACTGTATTCTTATGGCCTTCCCCACAGGGGTATCTTTTAACTTTAATACGGTATTCGTATGGCCCTCCCCACAGGGGTATCTTTTAACTTTAATGTAGCGCTGATATACTGTATTTGTATGGCCCTCCCCACAGGGGTATCTTTTATCTTTTAATGTAGCGCTGATATACTGTATTTGTATGGCCCTCCCCACAGGGCTGTCTATAACTTTAATGTAGCGCCAGTATACTGTATTCTTATGGCCCTCCCCAATGGGGTATCTTTTAACTTTAATGTAGTGCTGGTATACTGTATTCTTATGGCCTTCCCCAATGGGGTATCTTTTAACTTTAATACGGTATTCTTATGGCCCTCCCCACAGGGTATCTTTTAACTTTAACGTAGTGCCAGTATACTGTATTCTTATGGCCCTCCCCACTGGGGTATTTTTACACTTTAATGTAGCGCCGGTATATACTTCCTCTCTCACGCTTGTTATAGATAATGCAAGTGTGACACTCTATGCCAGGAAATGGTGAAAGGCATGGCGTGCACACAGCTTCCTATTTTTTTCTTGGTATTTGTTTGTGTTTCTTCACATATCTGTTCCAGGGATAGTGGGCTGGGGAGCAGAAATCTATCTAGCTAGATACATTTTTTGTTCACTCACTTGATCTTCCCTATTTTAACCTTCTGCACCCAAGCCCATTATGTGTCCTCTATGAAACCTCCACCTATATACATGCATGGACAAACACACAAACACAACACAACTATTTAAAGTGTTCATTTGTTTATTTTTAATGTGCTTGACTATTTGAATATTGCTGTGCAGTCATGTATGCATGAAATAGCAAGCACTCACCCAACCACCACCACCCACAAACACTCAGGCATGCATACAAGGACACATATGCATGCAGCACAGCAAGTCTGCAACACCAAGACCAAGCTATCAGTTGGTTAACAGTTGCTAGGAGACAGTGACACCTTTCACACAAACTGTGAGCCCTTTTTTTGTTCTGACAGTTGAGAGATCTTACACATCATCTTCTATTTCACAGTGGTCAGTATTTAGTTTCAGTTGACTGCTTAATGGTAAGCACAGAAGGGGTGAGTTTGTGTGTGTGTGTGTGTGTGTGTTTGTGTGTGTGTGTGTGTGTGTGAGTGAGAGAGAGAGAGACAGAGAGACAGAAGTTGAGTCTTCATGTAGCCATGCTGTTTAGAACAGCCCTATATTCCCACAGCCCCATCATCCCACATTACTGAGAATTTTAAAAGGATGTGACAAATAAAGAATGGAATTTAATCTAAGACATTTTTTTAAATCAGATCAATGCTCGATTTTCATCTCCCTCCACAACTCTGTCTGGGATTCCGGCCATTGATCTCATTCACATCAACCAATCTGAACCCAAGCCAATCAGCGAGCAGACAGCAGGAGTTATGAGAGACTATGTTGGGTTTCTGCTGTTCTGCTGTAGAATAGCTTACTTCACAACCGAGCTGGAGCATAACATAGACTACAGTCAGTTCAACCGAGCTTTTAATCAATGTTTGTCCTGCCAAAACTGCTTCCACAGCTAGGAAGGGGATCTACCAGGCAGGGGTAAAAACGTGGGATTACTTAATTTGAAAAAAAGAAAGACAAAAATATTAGAAATGAGGGAACATAGGTCTGTGAGAACATAGACATGCTCCTGTTTGATACTATGCTACAGGTTTAATATTATTTTTCTTCTACAGGCCTATATTCATGCTATATAACCAAAACATCAAAGGGCTGTTCTGACTCATACAGTACAAAATAAGAACACGTAGTTGTTTAACTACCTGCTTAAAACATTAGTGCCAAAATAACTGTAGGCGTGCATTGCATGCTCCTCAACTCCATTGCAGTATTTCTCTTCCTCAGGCTGCTGTGGCAAACAGCTTTTAACAATAAAAATAGACTCCTCATTTTAAAGGGACCAGCACGTAAAATTTTGCATAGATAGTTTATTAGTTTTACAGTAAAAAAAAAAATGCCCCCTTAATGTGGGAACTAGCTGGCAGCGGTTATGATTCTTAACTGTGTCATCATTACAATAGGTTTTAGAATAGGAACATTCATGGTTGGTAACCACATGCTACATGCTGTACTGAGCTATTTGCCACAGAAGTCTAGGTAGTGAAATTCAGCAATTAAATAGGCCAGTATGCATGCTATGACAACTTTTTGGCAACCATAGATCTCTTCCATTGGACATTAAACAGTAATTTCTTCATATTCTCCTACAGTGCCCAGGGCATTTTTGGGTAACAAAACAATACCTCATAGCACATTTCATGCATTTTGTTGTGTAAAATGTTGTTGCATTCATGAGTCCAGGTTCTAAACTACATCAGGTTGGGTGGTGTTGGGGTTCAGACTCTGGTAAACTGCATCAGGTTGAGTGGTGTTGGGGTTCAGGCTCTGGTAAACTGCATCATGTTGGGTGGTGTTGGGGTTCAGACTCTGGTAAACTGCATCAGGTTGGGTGGTGTTGGGGTTCAGGCTCTGGTAAACTGTGTCAGGTTGGGTGGTGTTGGGGTTCAGGCTCTGGTAAACTGCATCAGGTTGGGTGGTGTTGGGGTTCAGGCTCTGGTAAACTGCATCAGGTTGGATGGCGTTGGGTTTTCCTCTTTGCAATCTCATCTGAATGTTGCTGTATTGGCCTCTTGGAGGATCATTTTCATAATCATCATCCTGTAAGAGTGAATTAATATCAGTACATAAAAGGGGAAAAGATATTTCAAATATTGAATACATGTAATACAAATAGGTGACATGAAAAAAATACTTAATGAAAAGTGACATCCACATCTCACTTTGTACCGTAAATGAGATATGAAATAAAAACAAAAAGATTCTCACTTACCCCAGTATGTATAACAGCATTTGAAGTAATAGTAGCCTGAATATGTGCTGTAGATTAGAAATAGTAAAATATGTACGTTTGTACCACTGGTGCACTGTCTAAACTTCTTAAGCTCAATTCAGACTCAAGATTTGCAACAAGATTAGATGGTTTTAGAGCAGTGGTTCAACCAATGGGGAATAAACAATCATCTTTATTGAAGAGCTGCATTCTTTCTGACGGAAGAATTAGGTCAGCAGTGTACAACTAGCTATCATAATAATTTCCCAAACAATGCGTGTTTTGGTGTCTCTCACAGATAGATTGGGAGGGAATAACACCTACTTGTTCTTTTATGTTGATATTTGAGGTACAGAAACACGGCAAAACCCAAAATCAGCACAGCAAGAGGTAAAGACACTCCAATTATTAAATCTCACACACACACACACACACACACACACAAACACACACACACACACACAAACGCATACAAAGTATAAAGTTAATGAATAAGAGAAAAATGGGATAAAATTGCATGAGATTGGAAAGGGTTTTGGTTTACCTGGTGATGATGATGGAAGAGTTGGTGAGGAAGAAGGATTGATGGGTACTTCTGAGTCTGTCAGTGTCAATAACAACAATGTTTCAATAAAAGATCATGAATTGGCAATAACCATGCATTTGCTAGTCATAAATCTTATGATATGCCAGGGATTTCAGTCAGAGAGCGCAGACCTCCGCCAAGACAATTGTGTTCTGGGTCATCGATCGCCACCAAAATCGAATCAGTTCTTCCTTGTCCCAATACACATGCTGTCCGAAAATTTCATCCAAATCCGTCAGTACTTTTCGAGTTATCTTGTACACAGACAGACACACACACACACGCCGGCGAAAACATAACCTCCTTGGCGGAGGTAATAATTAGTTATAATTACTAGTAAACTTTTGTGGAATATAAGTGAGCTGATCCAGCGGTCGTTACACGGTACCCGTCAGGCAGTGTGGCACTGGGTTTTGGGGTTGGTGGCCCACCCTGTTTGGTTTGCTGGCCCTGATGTTTGATCAGTGAATCTTTGAGCAATTATTCTAAATGTTAGTGTTAAAAAAGATCAAAAGGACCACTAAGGATTATTTAAAAGCATACATAAACAACATGCCATGATCAACACACAACAAATTCATTATAGGAGTACAATAGGTTTCTGCAAAGGCTACCTCTCTCAAGTGTTTTTTTTTTTTTTAATAGATAAATGAGGAAAATAGAAACATAGGTTTAAAAGAAATCTATCTCACTCTGTACTGTAAGGTTGACCTCGGAGAGGAGCGCCACACTGTCGCTGTTGCCCCCAGTCCTGACTCCACACCAGTAGAGCCCTGAGTCCTTGATGCGGGCATTGCTTATGTGCACGGTGAAGGCGTTATGGCTTTTATCGTAAGAAACAGAAAATCTATTGCGGGAAGTTGATGCCTGTTCTGTGATCAGGTTTGAACAGTCGAATATATTTTTTTGCTTGCAGAAGTATTTTCTGTTGTCTTCGGACTCACTCGGATACTTGCAGATGATGTTAACGTGTCCTCCCATGTGACTTTTCACAGCAAGAGGCTGGTTACAACAGTTATCTGCTGAACAATTCACAATGACAAAAGCAATCACACAATAAAAATGTATCTGCAGGATACTGGGTACCAGTATATGAGTGCATGTATGCATTTATGCATGCACTGCATATAATGTGTATGCACAATAATATCTATCTATCTATCTATCTATCTATCTGATATACAATCCCTTTGTCTGTAATCACCTTGTCTGATGTGGATAGCCACCTCGGTGTACTGTTCGTCATTTTCCACTGTACACCTGTATTGTCCAGAATCTGTAATATACAGTTGTTTGATGAAGAACACAAACAGCCCTTCGTCTTTGAAATTAATTGCTTTATACCTGGTGTCTTGGCTGAGCCTTTGACATGTGTTTTCTTCCTCCTTGCAGAAGTACTTTGTCCTGTGTTTATACCTCTCCTCAAATTTACATTTAATGAGGAGGCCACCGCTTACAAATCCTTTGACTTGTATGGAACATGCAGCTTTTGACACTGTAAGATAAAACAAAACATCTCTGACACTGCAAGACAAGGACGTTGGGGTTTAATTAAACTTATTTCTTTTTGTGAAGCAGTCACATTAAATTATTATATTGCTTGCAAAGCAAACAAGTACATTTTAAGAGGAACTGTTGGTGGCTGCTTGGCCTTGTAAGGCAAATGTTTCTGCTATTCAAGGGCTGAAGACCCATTCTCCATATTTGGAGAAGCCACACTGTCTTTGCAACCTTAGCTCCTACTGTGTGTTATCAAAGTGCTGTAAGAATTTACAGAAAGTATTGTACAGTATGTCATGTTTGGTCTTATTCTGTTGATTTAAGGGTAAGTGCTTTAATGGTCTCAGTCTCATCAAGAAATAGGTTAGTATATAGTCCTAAATATGTTTATCAGGAATCTATGATTCCTGGTCCCTTCAGTATAGCTTTCCCCTCTACATTTGCTATTTGACTAATTGTCTTTTTAATCAGCGAGAACTACAAGGGCAAGCATGGGTATTTAAGGGAAAGAGACAGAACTTATATGTGGCCATTCCTCTCTAGGCCAGGTATACAGACTATTCATTTTCTGACTGTTAATATGAATGTTATTATTCACTAAATTGGTTTTCATCCTGCATCTTTGATAATAAATTACAATCTGATCGACATTGGTCTGAACTGAATGGATTACTATGAGACGTAGTCCTAAGGTATGTTGTAGCCACAGTATGACTGAACTGTAGACTATATTTTGACATTACGAAAGTGTGTAACAGCCAGTCCTTGGGTATGTTTTCTAAAGGCTTATAAGATAATGGGAAACTGCATTGCAAGCAACAAAGTTGCTAACTGGATTCATTGCTTTGGAAAGGCTTTTTGCGAGCACACAAATCTAGCGCAAACTGAAAGTAAAGACAGTTCTTGCATAGTTCCTCTTTAAAATAGTAAAAATAAATATTGAATGAAGAATTCTATTGGAAAAGAAATGTGACACTGTCCAATTATAGTTTAGAAACATTCATCTTACCTAAAGTCAGGAGAATGAAGGCAATGATGGAGGCTGTCATGGTTTTCAATCAAAATGTAACTCACTTTGGTGGACAGAAATACCCCTATATGCTGCAACAGGAATGGAGACTGAGACTTTAAGTAGTAGAGTGTCAACATTCTGATGCACAGCCTACTTCCTCTGAATGTGAAGGACAGTAATACTCCTACGTTGCAGCGTCGTCTCTCTCTCTCTCTCTCTCTCTCTCTCTCTCTCTCTCTCTCTCTCTCTCTCTATCTTTTTGTTGGTGGAATCTAACGTTTTTAATTGTTTTCACTACTTTAACTTAAGAACAGCACGCATATCCATAATTTTGGGGACACTCTTTCAATCTCAATGACCATGTCCTGCCCAGTGCTATTCTAGTTGACTTTGACAAACTTCTTATTGTTTTGTGTGTGTTTGTGTGTGTGTGTGTGTGTGTGTGTGTGTGTGTGTATGTGCGTGTGAAAAGTTTTTTTTTTTTTTTTTTTTTTTTAAGAAGAAGAATGATGACACGACGACACCACAAAAAAGTTGACAACACCACAAAAAAGTGTGTGTGTGTGTGTGTGTGTGTGTGTGTGTGTGTGTGTGTGTGTGTGTGTGTGTGTGTGTGTGTGTGTGTGTGAAAAGTTAAAAAAAAAGAAGAATGATGACACAACAACACCACAAATAAGTTGACACTTGACATTTTATTTCACTGCCCAGTACACTCTTGTTTCTCACACATATTGTGCAGTCACTGAATGCATGTCTGTAATTGGGATGTATTAATTTCGCACATCATGCACATACACAAAGAGCTATAAGGTATTCATATATATCTGTCTACATTTTTTTTTTGATAACATATTTGACCTCCAGGGATGTATAATCTTACATAAACAACAGTCACAAACAAAATACAAACAAAATTCAGTAATACTGAAAAATACAAAAAAAAATCAGTAATACTGAATTTTAAGTAGAATTTAAAAGTTAATTTGTATCAGTAGCCACATTTACATGTTCATATCAGCATGAAAATGAGCCCCTTCATTTGAATAGAATGTCTGATTCTATTAAAATGTTATCAGTTAAAATATGAATCAGAATATTTCATTAGGAAAAAACTTGTAAACTTGGCTATTGTTAGAAGAGAGAGAGAGAGGGTGTGTGGAAACGTGTGTGTGTGTGTGTGGGGGGGGGGGGGGGTAAACGATTGGACAGCTTGTAATCAGCTTCGCTTATTGGCCGGTAGTCTCTCTACCGATGTAAACCCGCTCATGAAGACCGTCCCCAGACCATGGATACGGGAATCGGTTTCATTAAAGAGAGACAAAACAACTACAAATAGGACAAATTATTCATTGATACCAATTCCTCCACCCAAAAAAATGTTTTAACTTTACTGAATGGTTGCCAAGTAACGCACATTCACAGCTCCATTCACAAAAATTGACAACGTCATTACAATTCAAACAATCATAATCGAAGACCAGAATTATCAGTTTTACAATAGCAAGTAAATTCCAGCCCTAACTGGCCACGGGTATAAACTCTGTCAGTGTGACATATCCCATGTTCCTGAATTGCTCAAAACAAATGAGTAAAAGCTAATTCACAAGACTATTTCTTTACGACGGCATACACTGAAGTCACCTTATCTCTCCTTGGTGTGGCAGTAGAGCTGCTCTCCTCAGACTGGCAGTGAGGGCTCCTGTGGGAGCCTCCGGGCTCCTCTGAGGGCTGAGAGGGTAACTGGGCGAGGGCATAAACACTCTCAGGTGGGCTACTGATGATGCTGATGATGCTGCTGCTCTCTGCTGGGTTTGGGTCACTGCTGGTCTCCTTGATCTCCTCATACACACAGTCTGCCTGAGGCTGAGGGAATGGTGTAAAGTTGCAATTATCAACATACAATAAACTGTTCAGATGTTTTTTTTTTTTTTTAATACGAAATGTTTTTGTTATTTTACTGATAATGGTCCATCATTTAAAATAAGTTAAAAATACAAATAATTTATTCAATTCATCTTATTGAACAAAATCGCTGAGTTTTTTATATGTAACATGTCCAAATTATATTGGTAACACTTTATTTGAAGGTACCGTGACAACTTCATGTCATAGTTAATGACAGTGTCATGTCAGTCTTATGACGGTACCTTCAAATAAAGTGTAACCATTATTATATTCATTATATTCATTATATTATTGAATTACATTCATTATAGTGAGCTTCAATTAACCAATGCCAGATCAATACTTTACGTAAGCAATAAATCCCGAGAGGCCGGTGTAAATGCTGGTTTTAGCACGGGTGTTGTTAGGCACGAGGCGCAGCCGAGTGCCATTAGACATCCGTGCTAAAACCAGCATTTATACCGGACTCGAGGGTTTATTGCGCTTCTAAAACTGTTACCACGTTAACCAGCAATGGTTTCATTAACGGAAAACACAACCACGAGAAATATAGCAAGTTATTCCTTGATACCAATTCCTCCGCCAAAAAACATACTTCCTCTTAGTGAATGGTTGCCAAGTAACGCATATGCGCTTCTCCATTCACTTTCTTATGGCGCAGCAGTTTAGAACGAAATGCGGTTGGAGCCGTGCTAAATGCCAAATTTACAATGGCATCGAACGCGTTTTCAACCAATCACAATCGAGGACCGGAACAATCAGGTTTAGAAAGCTTTAATACAGTAGCTTTTGGTGTGAATGCATAGGAAGATAAGGAAGGTGATCCACTTACCAGTCTTGTGTGTCTTGCATCTCTACAGGAGTCTGTGCCAGAGGAAGAGGAGGAGGCTGAATCTGTTGAATAGACAGATTTAGAGTTTCACTAGTGGGACAAACCACAAGCATTTAAACATCAGACCAAACACTGGATCTGGATGAATGAATGAATGAATGAATGAATGAATGAACGATTGGACATAAGAACAATAACTACAGATCATTCTTTTTCATCTATCTGTGTATCCTTCTATTTCCATGTGTCTTTTTAAGGCAGGTACAACATCAAATCACCCAAACAACCCTGGTTGCATTTGTATGAAGAAGTCATTTCTTAGAATTGAATGTAGTTTCTGTCATTCAAAGGTATACTTATTAAATTCTAAAATCATGTGCAAAATTACGTTCCATTCCATGTATTTCAGCTAAACCAAACATTAATACAAGAGAGAGAGAGAGAGAGAGAGAGAGAGAGAGAGAGAGAGAGAGAGAGAGAGAGAGAGAGAGAGAGAGAGAGAGATGGGGACCCACTTGAAGGTTTGTCACAGCAGTATTTGAAGACAACAGTGGTCATCACCACCCCCACAATTACACCCACACACATTGCTATGATCAGATGACCTATAGAGAACACAAGGAACACACCATGATACAGGCTGTTTGTAATGTCCGATTAAACTTAATACACAGAGGCATTGTGTAATTACCCCTGCCAAGGAGGTTATGTTTTCGCCAGTGTGTGTGTGTGTCTGTGTGTCTGTCTGTGTACGACATAACTCGAAAAGCTACTGCGTGGATTTGGATGGAATTTACGTGTGTATTGGGATGAGGAAGAACTGATTTGATTTTGGTGGTGATCGGGGTAACACTTTATATTAAGACACACATATTCACCATTAATTAGCTGTTTACTAACATGTATATTAGTAGCAAACTAGCTATTTATTACTCATTATAAAACACTAATTAATACTTTATTATGCAAGACTTCTTCTACCCATAATAGACCATTAACTAAGAATTTCCCCTGTATAAGCTCCTAATTACCCCTTATTAATAGCTGGTAAGTAATTTGTTGCATATGAATTATGATCTAAATAAGCATGGGTCAGTACAGAGCTTGTAAAGGGGTGGTAACACAAGAGCAGTTATTCACCCCTATGATACTGGTCTACTCATATGGAATTATATACAAAACCATAAAAGTATAATACTGCACAAATTACTCATAATTAAGTCTTTGTAATGCAGAATATGTCCCCTATTCTAAAGTTGTGTCTGTTCAAATTTAATTCACAATCAATTTGGCACTTAATAAGCCTCATGTGTTCCCTAATCTAAAGTTACCTCCTATTCACACTTAATAAGTGCATTACAGCACAGAGTACACAGCAAACACACATCCAATTTAGCACAAATATGCTACAAATATCACTTTTTATTGGTGAATATGACATAGCAAATCTTTCTTGGCTCTTGGAAAAATAGAATCTCAACTAAACTAAAACAAACACCAAATTAATTGTGAATTAAATGTGAACAGACATAACTTTAGAATAGAGAACATATTCTGCATTATAAAGACTTAATTATGAGTAATTTGTGCAGTATTAGACTTTGTGGTTTTGTACATAATTCCATATGAGTAGACCAGTATCATAGGGGTGAATAACTGCTCTTGTGTTACCACCCCTTTACAAGCTCTGTACTGACCCATGCTTATTTAGATCATAATTCATATGCAACAAATTACTTACCAGCTATTAATAAGGGGTAATTAGGAGCTTATACAGGGGAAATTCTTAGTTAATGGTCTATTATGGGTAGAAGAAGTCTTGCATAATAAAGTATTAATTAGTGTTTTATAATGAGTAATAAATAGCTAGTTTGCTACTAATATACATGTTAGTAAACAGCTAATTAATAGTGAATATGTGTGTCTTAATATAAAGTGTTACCGTGATCGGTGATCCAGAAAACCATCTGTGACCACATTGTCTTGGCGGAGGACTGCGCTCTCTGAGCGCTTTTCTAGTTTCATTTGTGTATCACTTCAAACACGAAATGACAGTGTGCAGCTTGAAAATTGTGCATTTGATCTACATCATTGCTGTTGTTTGTTACCTGCTGATCCTGTTGAAGATGATGGTGATGAAGAAGCAGAGGAGGAGAACACATACGGTGTCACTGAAGATGGTGGAGTGTCTAAGCCTGGGGATTCACCTTCGACCTCTAGTTTGACCTCTGTGATCAAAGCGATGCTTCCAGTCATCATCCCAGTCCTGACCCCACACCAGTAAACTCCAGAGTCACTGCTGGTCAGATTTCTCATTGTCACGCTGAAGAGACTCTGGTCTGTTTTATGGGTGATGGAAAATCTTCCTCTGGCCTCATCTGTCTTGGATGCTATCAGGTCTGTAGAGGTGAATTCCCGACTTAGTTTGCAAAAGTGTTTGTTGTTGTCTCTCATCTCTTCTGGGTACTTGCAGCGGATCAGAACACTGCCACCCACAGGGCCAGTCTTTGTGATAGATTTCCTACAGCAACCTGTTTCTGTGTTTGACAAAACACACATACACAGAGAGAGAGAGAGAGAGAGAGAGAGAGATCCTGAGGTTCTTTTCTTGTGTCTATCAGTAAGTTGAATTTGAAAGTGAACATAATACAACAATGTAGGAACATATTTACCTTTGATATTAAGGACCACTTTAACACATTCATTTAATTTGTGTGTTCCACATAGGTAGGTTCCAGAATCTTTCACAGTGAGGTTTTTTATGTGAACACTTAATATCCTGCTGGAGTTGTTGTAATGCCTAGATATTCTACTGTCTTGTTCAGCAAAAAGTCTGTTATGTGGAGCCTGAGTGAAATTTGCATTTGCATCCATTCCTTTGTTTCCTGTGGACATCTTGAGGTTACATTTTATGATGATGTCATGTCCAGCAAATCCTTTGACTTTTAACTCACCCGTCACTTGGTTCAAAAGATACAAAAATATGGCATGAGTAATAGTTGTAGAATTTTAACTTTTCTGCTCAGATAATTTAGCTTCTACATTTTAGGTTCTCAAATTGCGGCCTGTGGGGCGGATGGCAGCCCTTGGAAACATTTCTGGCGGTCCAGAATTTTTTTTTCCTTGTCCGCCCCTTTGGTGGCCTTCAGTTCAAATGTAAACTGTAGAGATGTTATTTATTCATCATTAAAATGATTAGAATTTTTTTTAGAAAATTTTAGAATTTTTTTTTTCCTTTGGTGGCCTTTAGTTCAATGTTGGGTCCCAAAATTGGCCATCACCAAAACATCAAAACATTGAGAACTCCTGTTTGAGAATATACATTATTCCTTACTCAGGTAGGCTAATACACAGCCCTAGGGGAAACTGACACTGGCCAATGCTAATAAGCTAAATACAGGTCCCTCTTCGTTGTACTAGAGCTGCCCCTCTAATGGCACATTAAATTTACTTGATAAAGGCATTACAAAGTTAAAAACATTAAAAAAAGAAAATAGATTTTAAAAACATTAAAAAAAGAAAATGGATTTGAAAGTTTTTCAAAACCCCGTCTATAGTGAGGAAATGTCAGCTCTACCAGCATATGAACCTCTTTGACATAAAAAATGGATTTGAAAGTTTTTCAAAACCCCGTCTATAGTGAGGAAATGTCAGCTCGACCAGCATATGAACCACTTTGACATAAAAATTTGAATTGATTACTCTTGTCTCAATTACAATAAATTTTCCTCACCTGAATTCAAGAAAAGCACATAAATCCAAATACCCTTCATTTTGAGAGGCTTCCTTTGACATTCACCTGGCCTAGATCACAGTGTTCTTCTAGTTTGCCCTTTAAGAGACTGGCATAAGTGTATTTTGATGGTTTGTAAGATTGGCCCTCCCTTTTCCTGACAACAAAAACCACAAGGCAAAGAAAACTGCAGACAGATGTAGAAAAAGAGAGAGAGACTTTTTTTCATCCAAAAAAATGTGATGCATTCACAGGATAAAAGCAGACTTTTCCACAAATCCAAACTATTAAACATAATTGACAATTGAATTAAACCAAAGAGCACAATTGTTATCAGTAATTTTAGTTGTATAGTTGTCCCTTTTGAGACACATTTTTCTTTTAAAAAGTTTCTTTTAATAGTTTAAAAGAACGGCAGCCAATACATACAGCCCCTCCTCATTTTGGGGACTTCCTTGGGTATTTACCTGCCAGTGTAGTCTAACTCGAACTTTAAAGAGAGTGAACTACAGAAGTAAGGTGTTGGTGGTTTTTAAGAGTGACACTCTCTCTTTCCTCTCCCACTCAAAAGTAAACAGCCAACCCACAAGGGGGGAAATGAGACTGAATGAGAGAGATAGAGAGAGACGTTAACAGGCTTCTACACTAATATTCAGTTTCACATGGACAGTTAGACCAATTGAAACAAGTTACTCTAACGAAACAATAAAGTGACATTGTTTGACATTGACTTTTAATATCCATGCAGTTCTGGGTCTTCCTGTCAGTACTATGGACAGCAACTCCGGAATGTCTTCCAACAGGGAGAACTGCACATTGGTACTGCAAAGTAAGGACAGGGAACACTAGCCTGACATAGCCCGGCCATAATACTGCTGTTCATCCATATTCATGGTCTGGAGGTTGTTTAACCTGGCGCGATTATACTGCGGGGGGGAGGGCATTCACTTCTGGTTTGAAACGATTGGACAGCTCGTCTAATCAGCTTCGCTTATTGGCCGGTAGACTCCCTACCGATTTAAACACGCCCCAGAGGACCGTGCCCAGACCATGATACGTATGAACATTCGTATCATGGGCGGGCTATGTCAGGCTAAGGCAGTGGTTGTCAAACTGGGGTATGAGTACCCCTAGGGGTACTTGGATGGGTTCTAGGGGGTACACCAAATTTAATTGTGAATGGGCTCTCAGCCCTCACCAGCATAAAGATAATATAAAAAAAGATCTTATAGGCCAATATCCCCTATTGCTAATGCATTGCTGTGTACCCCTATAAGTAATTTGTGTTCACATTTTGTTAGTGCAGCAAAAGCTACACAAAAAATCTTAATTTTTAAGGCAAGATGTCTGTGGTGCAGGGGTACTCGGTAGGATCAGATTGTTTCAGGGGGTACGCAACAGATAAAAGTTTGGGAACCACTGGGCTAAGGGAACACTGCACTTCCAACATTCCATTCCATTGTTTTCAGTACTGTACAACCCTACACACCAACACCCAATTCTGCTGACACCAAGTGATATTGTTGATTTTGCAGTCAAAATCGGTGTGCAGAGGCCTTAGTGTTCATGGTTATTTCAAACCCCCAGCATAGCTTACTAACGTTGACAAAGGAGCTCACTGCAGGCCTTTTTTCTTTTCTTTTTTTTTTTCTGTGACAGGAAGTGATGAATATCGTGCTGGCAGGCTAAATAAAGTTTTTCTTCCGTTGAAAATTGCCATCTCACCTAGCAACATAGTTGACACAATTTCTCTACTATGTTGCTATACAGGAGATAAGCAAAAACATGCACTGACCACACACACACGCACACACACACACAGACAGACCAACATGCACGGACACAAACACACATACACAGCCACACAGAAATGTACAAACATTTAATTTATTACTGTATTATTGCATATTTTACACAGATATTTGATACTTCACTGAATGTGAGAAGTTTTCACTTGTGGGTACACAGTTATATGAAAAATAAAAAATGCAAACTTTGCTAAAATGATAAAGATTAAAATACATAAAATATGTTCAAGATAATTCAAATAACATGGATACCTCTCTCTCTCTCTCTCTCTCTCTCTCACCCACCCTCACCCCCGCCATCAGCACCGATGCTTAACGGTGGCATATTCACAGACAGTGTCTTCTGTCTGCACAACAGCGCCATCTGTCTGTGATAAGGAAGTGCTGCCACCCCTGTTCTGCTGCTCAGGATTCCTGTGGAATTGCACTGTAGCGTAGTTTGACCCACCGGACTGGTCCTGACGGTCAGCAGGATGATATTGAGGATCGCCCCCTGATGTCCTGGCAGCAACATGATCTGATGAGGGTAGAGGCTCTGTTGAACACAGAATGATACGACATAATGACACAGGTTTGTAATGTATACGGTAACACTTTACTTACCTTCATAAGCATGACATGACATTGTCATATCTATGACATTATCATGTCATGAACTTGTCATAAATATTATTAATATGTCATAAAATGTTCATGACCACTATCATGAAGTTTCAATTACACCTTGTCATGACAACTTGACATTGTCTGGGTTGTCTTCATTATGACATCTTGACATAACCAAAGTGACATTACCAGAAGTTGTCTTAGTTATGACAAGATGACATTATTTATTTTGCGATGTCTTTGTTATGACAACTTGACATTAATCAGAATGACATTAAAAGAACTGGTCTTTGTCATGACAACTTAACATATTTTTTTGTATTCATGGTGCATTAAAAAGATTGCTTGGTCAGATAGTCCGGTGAGAGGGTGTACTGGTTGTCCTGACACCATTATGCCACCTTCAGTGGAAACATTACAATTGTCAGTAAGCTCTAATGAAGGATGGACTGGCTGTCATGACACATTTGTGATGTAATGAATGCATCATTGGACCTCAAGTACAATGTCATAAAGGTGTCATTAGAGTATTTATATCTCTCATGAAGTGTCGGTGACAACTCAAATTTGTACCACTTTACTTGAGGTCAAATGATGTACTCATTACACTGTCACAATTGTGTCATGGCAGCCAGTCTGTCCTTCATGATAGCTTACTGACAAATGTAATGTTTCCACTGAAGGTCTAACAATGTGTTCAATATGACCTCAAGTAAAGTGGTACAAATTTGAGTTGTCACCGACACTTCATGAGAGATAGAAGTAGTGTCGTGACACCTTTATGACATTGAACTTGACATGAGGTCCAATGATGTATTCATTACACTGTCACAACTGTGTCATGACAGCCAGTCTATCCTTCATGAAACTTCATGACAGTGGTCAGAAACATTTTATGACATATTAATGATATTTATGACAGGTTCATGACATGAACATGATATAATGTCATAGATATGACAGTGTCATGTCATGCTTATGAAGGTACCTTCAAGTAAAGTGTTACCCTGTTGTTACACAGAGTTTACTTATTGACATAATAACATTCATAACTTTGCAGTTCCTTCTTTCATTTTTCAAATCACACATTACTTTTTTGTTTGTCACAGTGTTAACTGCCATAGTGCAGTACAATCCAAGTATAAATGCAGTTTGACATTTTTTTTTATTGAGAACTGTGGTTCAGTGTCATACTTTGTGTATAATGTGACAGCTAACAATAATTTCAAATTATGACCAGCAGGGGGAGCTGATAATGAAATATGATGCGCAGCCTGAGGCCTAAAGACATCCCATTGTACCCGACCCGGTAACACTTTATTTGAAGGTACCATCATAAGACTGACATGACACTGTCATTAACTATGACATGACGTTGTCAAGAATCTGTCATATACTTTATAAACCTGTAATGACTTCTGACATACCCTATCCTCAACCCTAACCATGACAAATACCGGGTGACACTTAATGACAGAAGTCATGACAGGTGTATAAAGTTTAAGACAGATTCTTGACAACATCATGTCATAGTTATTGACAATGTCATGTCAGTCTTATGACGGTACCTGCAATAAAGTGTAACCAAATATTTTTTTCTGAACATCTGCTATGAACGTACAGTAAAATAATAAATAATAATAAATACAAAAAATAAAACAAGAAATAGAACTAAATAGTTTGAATAAGAGAGACACTTACTGGATGTCCTATGTTTACATTTGAGGTACATGAAGACACCAATGCCCAACAGCAGGACAGCAAGAGTCAGACCCACTCCTATGAATAATGTTGAACCTGAAACACACACACACAGAGAGAGAGAGAGAGAGAGAGAGAGAGAGAGAGAGAGAGAGAGAGAGAGCACACACACACACACACATTTGCACTTAATGCTGGCAGTCTGGTGCCACTCCATGAGGTGGGGCTTGAGTTGGTGAATAACATTTCAGTGGAATAAGTACAGCAGGATAGTGCATTCAAGGTTTATAATACTGGCAAGTGTGGTGATGGATTTATTGAAGGCTTGGCATACGCATACAGTGCCTAAAGGTAAGTGAGGTGTAGTAATCATCGGCTTAGCTGCTGACTTACCTACTGCAGAGGTTGATGGAGGCTGCTGGGGTTCTTCTGTGTCTGTGAATCACACAATTCAGTGGCATATGTACAACATTTATGTTTTCAATAAAATATTCAGTATAAACAGCTTGCCTTGCCTACTGTAATTAGCCTGACATAGCCCGACCATAATACTGCTGTTCATCCGTATTCATGGCCTGGAGGTTTTTTAACCTGACACGATTATAGGGCGGGGGGAGGGCATTCAGTTCTGGTTTCAAACGATTGGACAGCTCGTCTAATCAGCTTCGCTTATTGGCCGGTAAGCGATGTAAACACGTCCCAGAAGACCGTCCCCAGACCATGGATATGGATGAACATGCATATTATGGGTGGGCTATGTCAGGCTATACTGTAATATGATTTGTACAATAATTAGTGGAGGCCTGCCATTTGGCATATAGTTGACTAGGTGTAGTAATCATAGACAATGCTAAAAAGGTAAGTTTATTGCCAGCATAAATTCATAAATGCTGATGTTGATGGAGGCTGAGATTGCACTTAGTGTCTGTCAATCACATTGCAAGGGCATAGATACAGCATAAAACATTTAGGGTCGGCTTACCTACTGGCAATGAGGTATACAGTAGAGGAGGCTTAGCATACCTACTTACAGATGAGTTAGGTGCAATCTAGTTATCATAGGCTTGGGTTAACAGGTAAGAAAAGTGTATGCAGTAAATAGTGTTGACATACCGATTGCTGTGGTTGATGGAGGCTGATAGGGTGCTTCTGGGTCTGTGAATCACAGTAATGGGAAACGATTACTAGCAGTTAGTATAAACACACAGTGACTAATCAGTGATCTTTACAACTATATACAGAAATAATGGCGAGGGGTATCCTTGGCCAAGACATTATTTCTGTTGAACCAGTTTCCTCGTACACCTAATCCCGCTTATCTACCGTTTGTATTTCTCTCCCGTATATTTAAGCAAGTGTTGAAAAGAATCACTCAACCCCAATTTAAAAGGAGTTTAACTGTTCAGTGGGGGTACTATTTTCATGTGATAGTAGACAAGGCTGCTTTCTGTTGTTATGCTACCATAATAAAGAGCATTGATATGGAATGGTGGTAAATCTTTTTAACATAAAAACGTCTTAGCTAGCCAATTATACAAAAGTAATGGCCACCCTATCAGCCAATCAGAAAAGAGAATCGCATTCTGAAGGGAGATAAATATTTATATGGAAATGGACCATAAAAACCTATACGAATCTTGTAGAGAGAAAAGGAGAAGGGGTTGAGGGCAAACAACTTCTTCTGTCACTTCCCTTTTCTAAGAGTCACATATGCAGTACATGTATGCAAGTGTGAATTCTCACAGAAAACTCTCACATTTGATCTCTCTCTTTCCCCTTTCTCTCTCTCCACACAGAGTAGTTGTTCCTCTTATGATATTCTTGTGCTAACACTACTATACAGTCAAAGCTCCACTTTAACCTTTTCTGTTACAACTCTGTAGAAACAAAATACACATGAAATATAAAAACGAAATCCCTACACCTCATAATCTCGAAACCCATGCTAATCATGTTTTATTATTGATCATGTCAATTTAGTTGTTGGGATTGAAAGGGCCTTTGGATTGAGAATAAAAGTCAATCACCAAATGTGACATCAACGTAATGTAAATTGCTATTCAAACTATCTTTGGTTCAGTTGTGAAGAGCTATTGCAATCGTGTTGCCATGAGCAGTTAAGAAGCCTATGCTAATCATGCCCCTTATGCTAATTCACTTTCAGCGACAGACTTTTAATCTAACTTCTAACTAGTTGAATGCATTTAAAAAAACTATAAAAAAAAATGAGGTTGAGAGAGGAATGAATCCCGATGTCCACAATCAACACTTGAATGGGATTTAGAGAGAGATTTGTACTCACTCTGTACTGTAAGGTTGACCTCGGAGAGGAGCGCCACACTGTCACTGTTGCCCCCAGTCCTGACTCCACACCAGTAGACCCCAGAGTCCTTGATGCTGGCATTGCTTATGTGCACGGTGAAGACCTTCTGGCTTTGGTCGTCAGAAACAGAAAATCTATTGCGGGAAGTTGATGCCTGTTCTGTGATCAGGTTTGAACAGTTGAATACATTTGTCTGCCGGCAGAAGTATTTTCCGTTTTCCTTTGACTCACTGGGATACTTGCAGGTGATGTCGACATGTCCTCCCATGTGACCGGTCACTGCCACTGGCTGGTTACAACAGTTTTCTGCAGAACATTCACATCGGCAATGGGTATCATGGTCAAGGCATTTACATTATCTATCTACAGTATTCTCTGTACAATATGTATACAGTGTGTACTACAGCTGTAGCTATAATCACCTTGTTTTATGTTTACTGTGAGCTCTCTGACCTCTTCTTCATTTTCCACTGCACATTTGTATTTTCCATTATCTGAAACAGCTAGTTGTTTGATGAAGACCACATAAAGACCTTCTTCTCTGATATTGAGCTCTTTATACCTCGTTGCCATGTTCTGATTGAGCCTCTGGTACGGACACTTCTTATCCTCATCCTTGCAGAAGTATTTTGTCCTGTGTTTGTACTTCTGATCAAATTTACACTTAATGAGGAGACCACCGCCTACAAATCCTTTGATTTGTATTAAACACACAGCTTTTAACACTGTAAAACAAGGCAGCTAATGGTCAGTAAACACAGTATTTGAAATACATTTTTTTTTCTGATTTATTAGGCACAATTTTTTAAACCTTTGGTTATTTTTGCAAAACTCTTCAAACATCACAAAACATTTGAAATTGGGCTTTCTGTTTGGCAGAATTTGTCAGTAGATTGGTTACAACTGTTAGTGGTTAGTACACTACTTATTAAGGTTTTAACACTAATGTAGAAAGAAAATGTAGAAAGAAAAAAATATCAACAAAAATAAGCGCATGTGAATATCTAATAATAAAACTATTTGGAAGCCACAGTAAAAATATTCCTCTTACCCACAATTAGGAAAATGAAGGCAATGATAAAAGAACTCATGTCTCCATTCGATGACAAAAATACTCCTTTAGCCTATGCTCCAATGCTAAAGCATAGAAACCGCTGCTTGAGGTAGAGTTTCTGAGTTTCAGCGATAAACTGCAACACTTAAGAGCTACAGAAGAGAGAAATTCTAAATGTACAAAGCAGGAACAAGGGAAGTACAAGACATCTTACTACAAACAACTCCCACAAAATAGTCACATGTCCAATGCTTCTTCCTGGATTTGAAACCCTTCAGTTGAACAGCTGTGGGGGGGATGGGGGTGTTATGTAATGCACTCAGTGCATATACAGTACATACTTAAACAGACCAGTGCATATACATACTTCTACAGAACAGAATTACTCATGATGTTATGTATTATATTTCTCTGTCTTGGTCAGTATTCATTGATATTTTGCCCTTACACTCTTTATTTTGTGTGCAGTCATTTCTCTTTGACCTGACCATGTCCTATATCATTGCTGTTCTATTCAGCTTTGACCTTGATATGATGTAAGCCTACATCCATTTTGTTTTATTTTTATGTGTGTGGTTCTTTGGGTTTGGAGTGTGGCTCCCTCCCACTCTGGCAGTTTCAGTTCAGTTCAGTAAAACATAGAGGTAGCTTGAAAGGGAGTAAGAGAGAGATGACAGAGAGAGAGAGAGAGAGAGAGAGAGAGAGAGAGAGAGAGAGATGAAACAGTGTAACAAGTAATAATTCACTAATTTCAGTACAAAGCACAGCTTGTCTAGCTAGATATCTCCAATGAGTGGCAGTAGTGCAAGGGAAGTGAACAGGACCCTAATGTGATGCCACTCACGTACAGTACTTTAAATGGACTTGCATTTACTTAATTCATTTGAAGCTACATTTTACACTAGATTATTCTGCATAAGAGGGTTTTAGGTACTTGTAGATATGTAAATGAAGGTAAAAAAAGACAACTCAGCCTCTTGGAGCTTTTTTCTACAATGCTAAGAAGCTCCATGTTTTGACAGACAACATCCATGCAGTTATGGGACTTCCGGTCAGCACCAAGGACAGTTCCTTGGGAATGTTTCCTAACCCCGTGGTCACAAGGGCGACAAAAACATTGCTGTTGGGCCACTAGCTCCCATTCATTTTCAATGACAGTAAGCAATGGGCGATTAGTAGAGGCAACTGGGCGACAGATTGCCTGGCGGGTGGGGAAAAAATAGAAATGCCGGCTATTTTCTGCAAAAGTTGGGCGATTTAACAAGCCGATTTTTCATAAACGGCCATCAGTTTTGGATCCGAAAAACAGAATGGCAGAGCTAACTCCAAAATCACATTTATCTGTAACGAACTACAAAGTTAAGGATTTATGGCTTGATATTTTGTAAAACAAGATGGCAAATGAGGTAAGATGAATCTGAAAATTAAGGTAAAATGAGGTAAGATTAATCTGTTTTGTAGCACAAAAATACATCTGTGGCGATATACGTTGTAGCTACCAGATGCATCAAACTTCAAACGAGTCAACGCCTCCTTGGCGACTGAATTGCTTGTCCAAATCGCCCAGTTGCCCTCTCGTGTGACCAAAGGGTCAGAGGAAGAACACACATAGTCGTTGGGCAACAAGGGGCTGTGTGAGTGTGATCAAATTTGCATTCTTTCCTCCTTTTTTTTTTTTTGAGGATGTGGTGAAACGCATGCACAGTTGAAACGGGGGAAAGTGTGTTTTTTCTTTGATGCAAAATAAGTTGACACATAACACTTTTTATGTATACCACAGACAGACATTTCACACAACTGCAGATCTCTTTTAATTTAATGCAATTTAACAGAGTTGACTTGTGAGCACAGAGTTTAGCATACCATATTCACATACATCACACACAAACACTCAATTATGAAGAAAAAGTCTAAAACTGTTGTATTATCATGGTTGCTATGGTTGTCTTGCGGTGTATCAGCCTCTGATCATCTGATAAAGGAACTGAACTGAACATATACAGTAAAGCACCTCCCTCATCACAGATACACACCATGTGTGACATCACCCCCCTCCCCCTCCACACAGTACACTCACTGTACACTGTTTGCCCCCCCCCCCCCCCTCCTCCATAGTAACTGGAAACGTAAGAGCATAGAATGTTATTTACAAGAGGTAAGCTCACCCATGATGGGGGCAGAACTTAAAACACATAGAGGTCCAGAGCTTTTCAAGCACTGATGCCTGTACATGTCTAAGGCTATTTTTAAATGACTGATGGATGAGTATATAAATTGAGTCATACATTTATGTCAAGTTACACTTTTGAAGAATTTAAATAATTAATATACCATTATTTTATACATGACACCCTAACTGTGCATTCAGACTGAGACCAATAAATTGGCAAGAGTCGCCAAAGACTTGCAAGAAACATCGCTTGAGCACAGTAACCAAAACGGCAAATTTGCCCATGACATTAGCTTTCAAACGTTCGATCCTGCAGGCATCTCCCCAGTAAATCGACATTCTGAATGGTAATCGCCCAACTGCATCATAGCTCGTTACATAAAGTTAACCGAAGTTTAACTTGATTTTATCGCCCAAGTCGCCCAAGTTTCGTCGCCCAAATCACCTGCCACTTTTGTCGCCCAAATCGCCGGTCCCAATACAAAGTCAATTGCTTCCGTCGCCCATGTCGCCTGAATCGGTCTCGGTCTGGACGCACAGTAATGTCTGCCTGTTCACTGCCTACTGCATCTGAACAAAATTGCAGAGTCACAGGCATGTGACAACATGGCATCATCACCGATGCTTTACAGTGGCATATTCACAGCCAGTGTCTTCTGTCTGCAAAACAGCGCCCTCTGTCTGTGGTGAAGCAGTACTGGTGCCCGTTCTCTGCTGCTTGGGATTCTGGCGGAATTGCACTGAGGCGTAGTTTGGGCCATCGGACAGGTCTGACGCATCAGGGAGGTCGGCATGACGATCTTCTCCCTCAGAATTTCCCTCCTTGGGGTTTGTCCTGTGTGCCGCCATCAATGGACGAGTACCGATCTCCTCGTAATCCCTCTCTGCAGAGGCCTGGGTTTCAAATAAAATGTGAGCTGTAGTGAATACTCTGGTTACAGGTTACAGCATTACATAGGGTCAAGGTCATGAACTCTGAGTTCAACGTTGGGTCCCTATATTGGCCCTCATCAATCACAAAAGTCCATATCTATGACAACAATTGTGGTAAGAGAGGTTCGCTTAGCCTCTAAAAACTCTCTGGAGTGAAAATGATTTTTCACAGACCTGTTTGGTGTCCCTGGATGTCCTGGTAGCAAGACGATCTGATGAGGATACACCTACAGACTCTATGGAAGTATGACAAAAAAAAAAACACGTTTGAAATATATGCACACAATACAGACAGACACACACACACACACACACACACACACACACACACACACACACACACACACACACACAAGAGACAAGAGTAGTTGACCTACAAATCAAAACAGTCTTTCACAATATTTCTTTTCTTTCATTTCAAAACACAGATTTCCTCTTGTATGTCACAGTGCAAATTGCTGTTCAACATGAAGGTCTTTTTTTCTCACCATGATTGTGTAAGCGGTCGTCAATACAAAATGCAAACTGTTACATTTGGGCCATCATTGACTAACTGAGCTCTGGCAAATTATGATATTCAAATAATCTCCAATAGAGGGAGCTGTTATTTAGAGGAGCTATTGCACAAACCAAACAAGCCAAAGGCCAAATCCTAATACTTCCCCTAACCACAAGCCCTGAACTCTAAAAGGAGTAAGCAGTATACATTTTTACAAGGTAAATACAAAGTAAAGTTAACCAGCATAAACCAACAGATCCCTATGCACAACGATCTGCTATCTAGGTTTTTTTTTTTTTTTTTTTTAACAGGAGACACAGCTCACTGGACAGTAAAGGTTTGGTTGAGTAAACCTGGCTTTTCTTGAACATCTGCTTGGTCCCTGATCATTCAGTGAGCAGGGATAGATGGATAGATGGACAGATAAATACATACATACATACGTATTGTAAATACACATTGATGACACTTACTTGTTCTGTCATGTGCACGTCTGAGGTATACAAAGACAGCGAAGCCCAACATCAGTACAGCAAGAGCCAGACACACTCCTATGACTAAAGTCAAAACACACACACAGACACACACATACATACACACACACACACACACACACACACACACACACACACACACATATTCACACACGCACACACAAATCACTTCCATTTAGCTCAAACATTGGCGTCTGCATATGTATACACAACACATATAACATATTTGTGTGTGGGTTGAGCCAACACACCCAACACACACAACATTGAGCCAACATTGAGCCAACTTTTACTCAATGTATACTGCTAGTAGGTTTTTGCATTCACATTCAGTCTATGTTGCATTCCACTCGTTATCCAGGCAGGCACGTGCAACAGGGCTATGCTTGAATGACACCTAACCATCACTTAAATGGCACAATATTATAGTATGGTACACAGCATGGTTTCAATTCAGATGCCCAAACACATGCAACATAAAGATATGGCTTACTGTAGTACTACTATAGTAAGATACTTCTTGGACATCTATAGTTAGGAAAATTGAATTCAAGGTAATTCATTATAAATTCATAGCAATTCTGTCAATGAAAAGTGGATGGGGATCTTGACGAGATTGAGATGTTACTGTAGGCTTACTGGTATGTGAGGTGTTATAGCTTGGCTTACCTATTGGTGAGGTTGATGTAGACTGAGATGGTGTTGCTGGGTCTGTTTAACACAATTATGCAAAAAGAGAATTAATTACATTAATCAATTAGCAAATTAATTATCATGGAGTGTTTAAATAATAATTGGTCTTATAGTATTATAAAATGTTATGTGCAAGTAGCCCATTGGTCTCTGATGATGCCATGGATAGTTCCCATAGAACAAGAGTTCTCAAACTCTAGACTGGGGGCCCGTGATGAACTAGTACATTTTCCAAAGACCCCTCATAACCACATTCAAAATTATCACCATACAGGCTTATTTGAGCTCACTGAGCTACAGACTTGAGTTTGGAATAGTTCAAATCGTACCCCCTCAGGGGTCCTGGACCCCACGGTGTTAATGCTATAGATGCTATTTTGTAAAAGGATCTGTTATTGTTTTGGGGCAGGCTGTCCCCCGACTATTTGTTCCAGAGCCTGTGTATCATAAAATGACTGGATTTTTTCAAACAGTGAACTACAGAATAAAAGGCTAGCGAGAGATATTACTTTTATGTTATAAAAGTGTTATTTGTTTGCAAACCATACAAAATCACTCACTGTGCCTTTAAGTGGGGGCAGTTCTATTATGAGCTGTGACACCATAGACCAGATAAGAGCCAACAGGAAGCTACTTCAAAACAGACAGCAGGCAAAAGATATGCTGGTTTGATACACAGGACTGTCCCTCAGACATGCACTCAAGCACCTTCTTCCTCTATTTGAGATATAAGAGAAATTGTGTATGTGTGTATGGTGGATGAGTAGCCTGACATAGCCCGACCATGATAGGCCTACTGCTGTTCATCCGTATTCATGGTCTGGAGGTTCTTTAACCTGACAAGATTATACTGCGGGGGGAGGGCATTCACTTCTGGTTTGAAACAATTGGACAGCTCGTCTAATCAGCTTCGCTTATTGGCCGGTAGACTCTCTACCGATGTAAAGACGCCCCAGAGGATGTATGAACATTCGTATTATGGGCGGGCTATGTCAGGCTAGTTACCTCACTCACGTCAGATGATGTGCTACGTAACTTTCGTAAGGCACTTCCGCGCAACGATCTGATGTTGAAGCCCTTCAGAGCGATTTCAAGCCCAATATTCTCTAACCGGACCAATCAGGGCTGCTGGCTGCTGTAGAGGGTGTGACGTAGCGAAGAAGCAACTGTTTTGAATCCAACCGATCCAACAAACGTAACCAGCGTCATCGGTTGGTTTCAATGTTGGCCGAAGTGTACGTCAATTAAATTGATGGACAAGCCGTTTGTCCAGTTAGATTCAAGGATTTCTCGCTCCTGAAATAAATCTTCTATCGCTGGACATCAGATGTTCGCGCGTAGCGCTACATCTGACGTGAGTGAGGTAATCAGGCTAGTGTATGAGTGGATGAATCATTGGGGTTTGGTCATTTGAGTCAGCAGATGAGTATGACACATTACTCGGACAATAAGATATGTTGGTTGTTCGGAAGAGTAGAGAGGCCCTATATATGCAGTAACAACACAGAAACAAGACAAATTCAATTTTCCTGAGAACTTGACTTTTGTTGAAGAAATTGTGTAGCTGTAAAAAAGGTGTTAGGAATGAAAAGAAAACACTTCCTCTCTCACTTCCCACTTATAAGAGGTGTCAAATGGACACGCGTGACTTCTGAAGGCTTCCTTCTCTATGACAATATTTCTAAATCTATGACAACATGCCTAAAATTTTTGTTAATAAATTGATGTTAATAAACTCAAATATCTAAAGCTGATTAGCACTGATGAAGCTAATGAACTCATTTGGATGAAGAATGGGAACACAGGCACATGGAGATGAAATACATGGCTACATAAACAAATGTGCTCAGGTGTGTATTGAAACAGGTGTGAATCAAGCCATTTTCCCATTAGTCACAAACTGAACCAGGTACACTGACTGCTCTATTCATCATGACCTTCATTCTCTCTTGGTTGAGGACAGGAACGGTTTCTGGCATGGTCGATATGGGCTGTTGCGGCATCACGGGCACTCCAAAGCTTTTTTTTTTTAATTTATTATTGCGCACACGAGCGCCGAAAATTACAATCGCGGGTGATGCGATTTTGCTTCATTGTCTTTCGGAAGCTTTAGTACGGGTATATCTGCGCCTACAATAGAAGTATTTGGTATCAAATTAAAGTAGACAACCAGACGCACCAAAGAGGGTAGGACTGCCCCTGGTTGGGGAGATAAAACATGTAAATGTTTAAAAGAAATATATCTCACCTGATACTGTAAGGGAGACCTCTGCGTGGAGGGCCACACTGCCTGTCGAGCGTCCAGTCCTCACCCCACACCAGTAGATCCCAGAGTCCTTGTTGTTCAAACTGCTTATGCGCACAGTGAAGTTGTTCTGGCTTTTACTGTCATTGAAAGAAAACCTCTTGCTGGAGGCTGTCTTGTCTATCAGATTTGAACAGGTGAATGCATGCAACTGTTTGCAAAAATAGTATGTGTCATTTCTTGACTCCGGTGGGTACTCGCAGTAGATGTTAACGTGTCCTCCCTTTTGACCTGTCACTGCAACTGACTGGTCACAACATTTCTCTGCGGAACATTCACAATGAGATAATTTTCAATCAATCAATTCTGCTTCAGGTTGTATGACAGTGATTGATGTGTGGAGTATTCTAGCAATTTGCTGCACATCCCAGTCATTTTCCAATAAATAGCTTAATTCGCAAAGGAAGATCTGATATCACCAAGTAATTAAGAGTCCAGGATCAATGTCAGACTTGTTGCCCTGGATCAATGGGTTAGGCTTAGGGTTAGGGTTAGGGTTAGGGTTAGAGTACATTGATCCAGGACAAACAAGTTCAACATTGATCCTGGACTCTTAATTACTTGGTGATATCAGATCTTGCATTAGCAAAACAATATGTCTATAATAGTGTAACAGAATCACAGTGCAGTCACAAAGTGTTGTTTCATCTAACTTCAATTTATTGAAAATATTTGAAAACTGAAAAAGAAAAAAAAACTGTTGGCTCTGGTTATATTATCAGAAATAATTACCTTTTATGTTCATTTTCACTGTGGTGTGGTCTTCATCATCATCAGCCCCCACTACACATCTGTATTCTCCAGAATCCGTAATAGTCAATTGTTTGATGAAGACCACATAAACCCCTTCTGCTAGGATATTAAACTCTTTATACCTGATGTCCACAGTCTGATTGAGCCTCTGACATTTGTCCTCCTCAACCTTGCAGAAGTACTTTGGCTTGTCTTTATACTTCTCATCAAATTTACACTTAATGAGGAGACCGCCTCCTACAAATCCTCTAACTGGTATTGAACATGTTGCCTCCCAAGCTGTAAACCAAGGCAGTTGAAATCATATTAAAGTAAATCTTGTTTTGGGTCAACGTGGCTAAACACCAATAAATTCATATCAAGGAAGATACTCAGTCTTAATGAATGGATAATTAAAAAAACAACTGAAAAGATAACAAAAGAGACACATTGGGGTCCGCACACGGTGAAAACATTTGTCTTACCTATGACAAGTAAAGTGAAGACAATAACAGTAACAGCAGTTTTCATGCCTCCTCACGTTTCCTTCTGAAGTTGCACAGAGATACTCCTCCAATGAATAATCCTGAGGATCGACACAAAATCTTGTCTAAAACTTAATTCACAATCTATGCAATAAAAGCAACCTCACTCATTCAGACTGTATATGAATAAATCTACATTCAGATTCATACACTAATACCACAACACTTCCTGGAGATGTGACACACTTCAGCTAAAAAAGAGACTCTGCAGTGGGTACATGACGATTTCTGCCTTTGTACTCCTTTTTTTTTTTTTTTTTGAGGGAACTGAAGACTTTGGTTCTGTTTCCTGCGCCTATTGCAAAACTCTTCTCTCTCCTTCCCCTTTCTACATACTTTGAAGTAAACATAGCATGAGAACGTGCAGTAAGCGGAGAATGGTGCGTGTTTCTAAGTCTTGTGTCTAGACATACTGTATTATATTGTACTGTATGGGTCTTGTGTCTAGACATATTATATTGTAATGTATGTCTGAGGAGTGTGTATATGATGTGTGTCTGTTCCTTTTATTCACACAGTTTACTAGAATCATTGTCTCTCATCCCACTCTCTGGCAGTGGCTGTCTGTGTTACTCAGAAATGTAATGAGACCCCTACAGGACAAAATGTTTAATTTCAAACCGATGCCGGTTACTATTTTAGTTCTGGGAAAGTCAGGTCAACAACCATTCACTCTCTCTCAACCTGATCCTGGCTACCCTTCTATGGCCCTTTTCATAAGTGAATGATATGAGCAAATACGTAAACCTTTGTGAAAGTTTAAATGTTGGCATTTATGAAACAACAATATCATCACTGCATTCTGCAGACTACAAAGTTGACCTGCGTGGGAACTCAACATAGTCATCGACTTAGTGATTGTTTTAGGCTATTTTTGTGGCCGCCGTAACTAGGCAACGTCAATGATACAGCGGTCTGTCTCTAATCAGGTTAATGGAGCAACTTCTCTGATAAACAGGAAATGTATTTCTTGTCACTTGTAAAAGCTGTGAACCGCATTCGAGCTCTCCGTTTATGCAACATAATATGGACGACATATGTGTCTATATTGATTGGTATGAGTTAGTTCGCAGATTCATTGAACGATAATGTCAGCCTAACTAATTTAACCAATTTCAGGCCTGATAGTATTCAGGCACCGTGCCTCATTAGAGGTGTTTCAAGATGACTGGGAGAAAAAAAGAAGCTTGCTTTGAGATATAAAGAGGTGGTATTAAAGTAGGATTAACCTAAAATTTAAACATTTAAACATCGTAGAAGTGACTGACACATTATGCATCCTTGTGTGCCATCACTGCCTACTAGCTGAAGATATTGAATTTGCACATAACCCATTTGTGTTTCTAAAAAGTGCGACACAAATATAATACAAAAACACCCGCACCCGCGCCCACCTCCCTGCGATAGTAGAAAAGTTCAGGCTCAGGAGTCTTTTTTTCACTATCAGCCCTGCAATTTAATAACCAATAACCATATTCCCTCTCAACAGCTCATAACTAGCCTGAAATAGCCCGCCCATAATACGAATGTTTATCTGTATCCATGGTCTGGGGACGGTCTTCTGGGGTGGGTTTACATCTGTGGAGAGACTACTGGCCAATAACGACGAGCTGTCCAATCGTTTCAAACCAGAACCCCCTATAATCGCGTCAGGTTAAAGAACCTCCAGACCATGAATACGGATGAACAATAGTATTATTGTCGGGCTATGTCAGGCTAGCTCAGAAGCTCATAAGAGAGTGGAAAGACATACAGTAGAGAGTCTCATTTTTTAGCTCTCTGCAACTGCACTCTAGTTTGTCTAAAAATTCCAGTTAGTCAACGTCACTAGATTTTAGGTGGTAATGCATTTTTCATTGTCAAAATGTGTTATAATGCATTATTCATTGTCAAAATGTAAAGATTGGCAGGTCTGATAAAGCAGGCTATTTACAAAGGCAAAGGTGAAATATGTTGTATATAATTAGTTTTTATTGATGCTATTAGAAATGGTTCATCAGACAAATTTCAGAATGTACACTGTGGAATGAATGCTTAGTCACACATGAATTGATATCTGGAAGTGTTAGAATTAGACTTGAACATTAACAATCTTTGCAAATACTGTGAATTGATTACATTGATGGGCTTAAAACTTGAATACATGGAAAACAAAACAAAACAAAAAAGGAAAATTAGCTGAATTTAAAAAGTGAACATATACATAAAGTGTAAACAGCTAAATTTAGTTTGTTTTCAGCATTATTACTGTAAGTGGTTTCTTGTGAGCTGAGACAAAGATTCCTTACCTATGCTAACATGATAGCCCTTACATGTAGCTGTAGAGATCAGTAGCAAATAGTAAATACTCTCCCGTACACTCTTCCTTGGGCTGTGTGAATGCGAGTGTGTGTGTGTGTGTGTGTGTGTGTGTGTGTGTGTGCGTGTGTGTGTGTGTGTGTGTGTGTGTTGATGTGGTTAATACATGGGTGCACTGAATCCTGAGGTCTGTGAAGCTTATTATGTGGGGTTAATGTGAAAAACATGCCATTGTGTGACCACAGGGAAAGATGTGTCAATATGAAAGTGACAGACTGGCATATACATGATAAAAAAAAATACAAATGATCACACATGACACATACAGAAGATATAAAAATTACAATTCCTTTGATAGCAAAAGACACATAACCATGAAGGGAATCTAAATTAAGATGCCATAACAAAGCGAACAAACAGGAAATGAACATTTTCTGTACATAGTTTATTTTCAAATTCAACTTTAAATAGCAATAATTTTTTTCCCTCAATTATTATATACAGCAGATTGTGGTTTGTTATGAACAAAGTACCTCCACAAGCCTCATATATAAATCCTAGGGACGGCATCTTTTAAACGGCCTCTGTATGCAATAGGATAGCGCTACGACAACTTTGTTCACAGCCGATTCACATAACACTACGCCAGAACAACGACTCCATGCCAACAAAGAGCGTTCCCCACCACCAAGGCCTAAATATCCCAGTTCCTCATGGCCGATGGCTAGACGTACTGTACTTGCAGAGCAAAACAATTTGCTAAAGTACATCTAGATTTCTAGGGCTAAGAGAAAACATGAATAATTCCGGTCTGCATAAGTGCATTACGTAACGTCACAATATGAACTTTTTTTCTTCAATGTCAGCATATGAGGGCTTGACTTTGGTCTGAATAAAGGGGAATACCTGTTGTGTTAAAGGAATAGTCCACCTCATTATGTAAATTGTTTATTCACCCCCTTACCTGGACTGGTCTCAGTGCATGTGTTGTCTTAGTCTGGCAACCCCATTTTTACCTTTAGCTTAGCATAGGCACTGAAAGTAAAGTCCCCAAAGAGTTGCTATCTGGCAACTTTACATTCCAGTGCCTATGCTAAGCTAAAGCTAAAAAATTGGGGATGCCAGACCAAAATGCTTTTACCTGTATGAGTAACTCCAGATAAGGGGGTGGATAATCAATTTTCAATAAAAAGGTGGATTATTCCTTTAATAGAACACACAACTTATCGAACATTTGTCGCTTTAACCCTTGCTGTTATCAGGGTCTTTGGAAACCTCAACATTGTCCCTAGGTCTGGAATCATCAGAGGGCTCTCCCACTATCAGGTCTTGATTGGGATAATCCAAGGAATTTGTGGACTCCAGTAAAGTTACATCTGTGTGTTCAGAACTAGGGTTTGAAAGGTCATCAGTGTCTTGTCTGGGACTTTGATCGTGAAAGTGTGTGTGTCCATTATTATCATCATAATGTTGGCAGGGATTTGCGAAAGAGTTTACGTCTTTCTGATCACAACTTGAGTGTGAGGAGACATCAATTGTGGAACCTGTATGTTCATCTGTGCAATTAATGACCTCACCAGCATGTAGCTGTGTACATTCATTATCAACTTCTGTGGATACCTGTGTGTTAGCATATAAATGGTCATCATTTGTAAGTGTGTGTATTTCATTGGTGTGTTGTTCAGTGGGTGTTGTAGGCGGACTACAGACAGCTGAGATCATGGTGTGGTTTGTGTCGTTGTGTAAAGCTAAATGTGTGGGATTCTGATTTGGTTGCAAGGGTTCTTTGTCAGCCCACATTGACTCATTGTTGAGGGTTGTGGCAACCTGACCATTGTGGTTGTTTATGTCATTATTTATATCTGTAGCAAAGCTAACAGTCTCAGTATTATAAGAAGTTTGTGTGGGTGAATGACTTGTGTTGTAGACAATATTTCTATAGATGTCTGTGGGTTCTTGGATAACCGAGCTTACAGCATCTGTCTGATCAGCGAAGGGGGATGAATCACTGGGATCAATGGGTGCTTGTGCTGTGGCATAGACGGTGTTAATCGCACAGTCAGTTTCATTGGTATCGCCGTTTAGACACATGCTACCAGAATCGTGTGTGAGTGGCTGGCTGGTTGAATCTAATGGTTGTCCAGCAGTAGTATAGATGGTGACCGTACTGTGAGTTTCCATAGAGGCGGAGGAGAAATTCGGACCTGAGTCATTGGAAAAGTTTGGGGGCGACTTGACAGTGTAGTAGGTATGGTCACCTGCATTGACCTCGTGTACAGACATCTTGGTGTAATTGCAGCTTGAAGTCGTTGGAGGAGGAGGAGGGGAAGACCAATGTCCTCAATCTCTTCATAAATTCCATCTGGGTCTGGATTCTAAAGAAGGCAGTCAAAGAAGAAATACGCAACAGGAAATAGATATCAAGTGGGTCATATTTAACTTACTACTACGCACTTTCATCCCCCAACACACCAGAGGCGGCTATCATAAGACAGCAAGGGAACCTCAGCTTCCCCTAAAATTTCTCCAAAAAAACCGTACATAATATTAATAAAACATGCTAAACGTGTGTCAGTCACTTCTATTGTCTATTAATATCAACACCGTTTCAAACTGTTTCGATTTCGTTGTTCAGAAATGTAATTTCGGGTCTCTAAACTCACGAAAGTTTTGCCATTAGAATCCCATTGACAACCTGCTGTCCAGCTCCATAGAGGGCCATTGACAACGTTACCCCGGCCATGGACAACGCTACCCGGCGTTTATTGGCTAATTCCCCTAAGTCAATGGGAGAGGGCGGGCTCGGACAACTCGCTTCCGTTTCATGATTTGACAAGATACTTGGACCTCTTTGATTGGCATTCTGTCTGTCTCACACTTTTCCTGTTTGGAAGACTGGCGGTTAATAGACAAGCTAAGCAATGTTGAGCCTGTACCAACAACAAATTTACTCTCTTTGTCTGTGTTATCGTTATTAATAATACTTTGCCCATGTCCATGATTTTATTCTCTATTATTTAGTTCATTGATTGATGTACACACGAACTCACAAGTGACTTTTGATTTTCATCAGTGATTCTTGCCTCTGTCACTACTTAATAGAGCTAGCAAAGATAGCTAATCTTCGTCTGATAGTGATTAGCCAAATTTTCAGGCAAGAGATCTGTAAACAAATGTTGCTATGGTTACTACGGCCAGCTCTGAAATGAGAACGTAGCAGCTCATCATGAACGAGACAAGAGAAGGGGACCAAAACAGAGTCATGGTTTACAGATGTGTGTTTTGAGGTCAGACATTATTTTAACCTCTTGAAAAAGAGAACCCTATAATATGGCTCCAATAATAAAGCATGTTTAAAGGAATTATTAGGGAATTATTTCTGGTAATTCATTGCAAATTGACTTGAGAGGGTTTTGCATCTGAATAATTTAAATAGTTTAAGCCACTATATAGTGTATGTTGTCATTCAAATGCAATTAAATTACTACAATTAAATTGTGCATATTTCAATAGAAAAAATAAACCTGACAAATGTGACAGCCCATGACATTAAAAACAGAATTAAATAGTTTAAATGAAAAAAAAGAAAAAATACCGATCGCGCAATCTGAGCTTCCCCTATCTGAAAAACCAGCAGCCGCCACTGCAACACACACACACACACACACACACACACACACACACACACACACACAGGCACCTACATATTGGTGAAGATGAACTATGCAAAACCGATTTTTACTTTCGATATGCGCTAGCTTTATGCTCACATTTTTCACCACAGAGCTCCTCCTTGCAGGCGTCCTTTTCCCAAAAGCTTCAGAAAAGCATTGCTAACCAGTTAACAACTTGTTGTTTTCAATACAATGGCACAAAACCAACCAAGTTAGCATATATGCGTTTTGGGGAAAAGACCCAAGGACTGGCCGTTATGCGCCTTCGTTTCCTTGGCTTGAGTTTGCGTTTTTACCGATAGAGCTCCACCTACAGCTCAGAAAGACTGTGCCACGGTCTGCGGCTCCAGTCTTGCATATTCAATTTCTACGCGAGAGGAGCTACAGCAAGGCGAAACAGTCATCAATCGACCTAAAAACTGTTGTGGAATCAACACAATGACTCTTAAGCTGCTAAATAAAGGTAAATTTCACGAAAAATGTTGCATAGTTCCCTTTTAAAACACAATGCCATATTGTGAACTGAAACACTTTGGGGGTTGTCAAATGATGAGTAAAATGATGGCAGTTTGATGAAATATTTGGCCCCTTGGTCTACTTCATTTCGTACAAGAATCTATAGGAATTCTGCTATTGACAGACAATTGCAAAATGGAGGTGTGAACTGTTTTGAAATGATTGAATCTGATGTCACCACGTCGCTAACATCTCACTGTGACGTAGCCAATGAAACAATGCCAAAGGCCGGAATCCCTGACGTGGTGTGGAGGGAGAGGAAAAATGAGTGGAAAGAAGGCAAGGCCAATCTAATGAAATTGCTGTCCTCATAAGAAAATTACTCTCTGAGCGCTTTTCTAGTTATTATTAAAATTGAATGCTATATTTTAATAACTCACCTCTGTTTTCTGAGGAATCACTCCAGTGGACCTGTCTGATGGTAAAAATATTGTTAAGATTTTAGAATGTCCTTGTTTGTTTCTGTGTGTGTGTGTGTGTGTGTGTGTGTGTGTGTGTGTGTGTGTGGATAACCTGATGTGTATATAGATAAAGTGTGCAATTGTTTGTCTGTGTGAGTGTGTGCAGGTGTGTCAAAACCTACCAGTTTTGTTTCTGTATTTGTGTCTGTAGCACAAGATACAGAGTACAACAACTAGAAATGCTACTGTCACCATTAACACAGGCGTCTTCACATCCTTTAACCCTTTTGTGACCCCAGGGGAATCACCATCTGTGGAAGGCAGACTCGTTATATTCATAGTCAGAAATGGTCCTAACATAACATTATCATATTACAAAACAAATTCATATTTATAAATTATATGTGCTTTCCCATCACATTTACCCGTAGCAAGAGAATATGTTTTGTGTAGTGTGAATGTTACCTTTTTAAATAAAGGGTTAAATTGTTGTGCCTCACCCCCCTTTCACGCTGCATCTGTCCGTCGACAGATCTCATTGACTTTGAATGGAGCTTTCGCGAAATGCAATGTGGGTCCGTCCGTCAAAACAGCTCCGTTGCGTCCGTGGAAAATTCGAAAAATGTTCAACTTTTTAGCTGGCGACGGATCCGTCAAACCAATCGGAATTGAGAGAATTGACTCCCCCTCCGTCAGACACCTCCCCTGTCATCCGTCAACGGAACCTAACGTTACTCTATTAATTAAATAACTGGGTGTTGATAAAATATGCCTGTGGGTAGGGGGAGGAAGTGGGTTATCGAGTGAGTGATCGACCACGTGTATGAGAAAGTTTAATCTAGTCATTAGAAGTGGGAAGTGTAATTTGTAATCCTGATTAGTTAGTATTAATGTATATATTTTAAAATCTGAGTGCCAAGCTGTGCAGGGAAACTGAAATATATTAAAATAGAAGTATATTACATAAGTATTTTTTCTGGATATCTGTTTAACTGTTTACTGTTTGGCAACAGTTCAGACTAAAATGTTTCATCTTGGACGAACGTGTGCAGATGAAGATAAGAATTAAATAGGTTTTGCCTTTCAAACATTTGGCATCACGAGTTCAGGCTAAAATATTCAATTTTAGACAAATTAGACCTATGCCAATAAAAGAGAAATAAAGCCACAAAAAGCAATAGTCACATGATGTTTTTTTTTTTTAACTTTAACTTTTTAACTTTGTTTCACATTGCTGAGAGTCAGTAGGCAAGAGAATAACAGAATCTGTTGCAATATAGACTATAAGTGAAATGGCTGCCAAATCTAAGGGCTGGAAAGTCCTTGTAGCATTATGCAGTCAAAATGCATGATCATGGAGGTCTCCACTTGGAGAAGACCTAATTCCACATCTAGAAATTCCAGCGCTGTTATCAACTTAGCGCCTTACAATCATTGTTTTTTTTCTCAATCACCAGCCAAGATGTGTGCACAGATGTGTTGTCTACAACAAGTAAATCCCAGGCCTAACGTTAGTCTCAGACTGTACACGTCCATTGACAGACGATGAAGGGCACGTCCGACGGAGGGGGAGTGAATTTTGATTAGTTGACGGATCGATATCTACCTTGCCTGGCTTCGGCCATCCTCTTGGTCTATGGTTTAGCTTTTGCAAACTATTGCAAGCTGGAGGTGTGAACTGGAGAAGTTTGAAATGATTAAATTGTGTTTCACCCAAAGCTAACGTAATGCACCTGCTTAGTCGTGAAATAAGCTTTAGAAGGTACTACAACAGAGACCAGATGCTATCTCTCACAACTCCCGATCCTGCTAGCTTTTTAGCGCGGTATGAAATTTATCTCTGCAAATGACACCAATGGCTGGAATGCCAGACGGAGTCGTGGAGGGAAATGTCTATTGAGCAGAGCTACATAGGAGGGCAAAGCCAGGCTGATTTCTACCTGAAAATGTGAAAATTTTTCAACTTTTCGACAGACACAATGCATTCCATGAAAACTGCATGCAAAGTCAATGGGATCTGTCGACGGATGTTAACTAATGAAAACATTGAGGTTTTATTCTTCATCTTGTAGCATTAGCTGCTATTCTGCAAATATGTTATATGTTCCATATGCTGTAACTCTATCAACAATTTCTAAAACTGATAGTTCCGGTCCTCGATTGTGATTGGTTGAAAACGCGTTCGATGCCATTGTAAATTTGGCATTTAGCACGGCTCCAACCGCATTTCGTTCTAAACTGCTGCGCCATAAGAAAGTGAATGGAGAAGCGCATATGCGTTACTTGGCAACCATTCAGTAAGAGGAAGTATGTTTTTTGGCGGAGGAATTGGTATCAAGGAATAACTTGCTATATTTCTCGTGGTTGTGTTTTCCGTTAATGAAACCATTGCCGGTTAACGTGGTAACAGTTTTAGAAGCGCAATAAACCCCTCGAGTCCGGTATAAATGCTGGTTTTAGCACGGATGTCTAACGGCACTCGGCTGCGCCTCGTGCCTAACAACACCCGTGCTAAAACCAGCTTCTAAAACTGATAGTTCCGGTCCTCGATTGTGATTGGTTGAAAACGCGTTCGATGCCATTGTAAATTTGGCATTTAGCACGGCTCCAACCGCATTTCGTTCTAAACTGCTGCGCCATAAGAAAGTGAAAGGAGAAGCGCATATGCGTTACTTGGCAACCATTCAGTAAGAGGAAGTATGTTTTTTGGCGGAGGAATTGGTATCAAGGAATAACTTGCTATATTTCTCGTGGTTGTGTTTTCCGTTAATGAAACCATTGCCGGTTAACGTGGTAACAGTTTTAGAAGCGCAATAAACCCCTCGAGTCCGGTATAAATGCTGGTTTTAGCACGGATGTCTAACGGCACTCGGCTGCGCCTCGTGCCTAACAACACCCGTGCTAAAACCAGCATTTACACCGGCCTCTCGGGATTTATTGCTTACATTTACACCGGCCTCTCGGGATTTATTGCTTACATTTGGCTGCCTGAAATTACAGGTATATTGGCTAATTGACAGAAGTCCATATGAACTCACCTGTAATCTGGAGCTTCAACTGCTGAGTCAAAGCCACGTTATGTCCACCTGTTCTTACTCCACACCAATAGATACCAGTATCACTCTTCTCCAGGTTATGAATGGTCACAGTAAAGAAATTCCCACTTTTGTTGTCAAATAGAGAATACTTTGAAGTCCTGTGTGAAAGCTTTGCGTCAATTAGATGTGTAAACTTCTCATGCTGTTTATGGAAGGACTTGATATTTGTTCTTGATTCCTCTGGGTACTTGCACTGAATAATGATATTTCCTCCCTCATGTCCAACGGTTGGATCAGGTGGGTCACAGCAGTCAGCTGCTAAATATCCAAAGTGTCATCAATCCAATTACATATGTATACTTGAAGCATAATCTATACGAACATGCACTATTTTTTTTTCTGCATTCATTTCAAAGAGAATAATTCATTCTCTAAGGACTGTTTGTATCATTTATATGCTGTCGCTAAAGAACTAAAATTCTAAAAAGGCAAAATTGCCACGTGATCCCAAACTTTTGAGCAGTAGATCACTGAAATAGAACTACAATTGATCTGACATTTAAATTAGAAACATTACCTTCTTTGATTTTCAAACTGAATGCAGAATGTAATTGTCCATCTTCAACTGCACAGTGATAAAGTCCGGCATCTTCTGTTGTGAGGTTTGTGAGTACAACAGTCAGTTGGTCATCCTTTCCATTGTCATATTGAAAATATCGTCCGTCATTATTGTGTGTGAGACGATTGTTACTGCACTTTAAAAGATTGCCCTTACAGAAGTATCTTTTAGTATCTCTTAGTTTGTTCTCGTTATTAAATTTGCAAACGATTAAGATTCCTCCCATGGAAAATCCTTTCAGAGTAATTGCATTCTTTTTCTCTGTAATTGACAGTAAAATAACTTATTTTTAAAAAAAAACACCAACAACAAAAACAACATGCTACTGTAGAAAATATACAGTATACAATACCTTACTGTTAACATAGTGTAAGCCTTATACTTACACTACAAGTTACAAATCTCACCTGGAATTGTTATATTCACTTGTTGGGTCAAAGCCACATCACCCTGACCTGTTCTTACTCCACACCAGTAGATCCCAGCATCATTCCTGTCTAGTTTACGGATTGTCACAGTGAAGACGTTTGCACTGTTATTGTTGTAATGAGAATACTTTTGACTTGTATCCGATGGCTTTGATTGAAGTAAATCTGCCTCAATGCTTGCCAAATTTTGTTTACAAAAGTTTTCCGAGATTTTTCTCTGATTTCTCAGGGTACTTGCAATCAATGTTGACATCTTCCCCTTCTTGTCCAGAAATTGTGATAAGGGAGTCACAACAGTCACCTGTCAAACATTCACATACTCAGATCTGATATGAATGTACAGTATGTCTCTACCCATGTCACAACTTCATTTGTTTTAAACATGCAGAATCTGATTAATTTAGAACTGATACTGACAAAAATATGAAGTCATTATACATTACCTGATTTGATGCTCAATTCAATTTTGTCATCAACTCCACAGTAGTAAGTCCCAGCATCCCCAGAAGTGAGGTTTGTGATAAGAGTGGTTAAGTAATCTCTCTGAGCATTCATATACTGGGAGATTCTGCTGTCGTTGTTGTGAGATAGCCGATTGTAAGGGCATGTTGAAGCATCACCTCTACAGAAGTACTTGTCTTTGTCCTCATATTGCAGGCCAGGAAACTTGCAAAGAATAAGTATTCCACCACTGATATAGGCTTTCACTTGTCTTCCACTACCTCCAGACACTAAAACAAGCACATGTGTGATGTGTTACGATATGTATATACAGTATGTTTTATAGGCCTAAATGTTGTATGTAATATTACTAATGTATTAATGTAATTAGGCTAATCATAATTGGCTCTGTTGCCAATGCAACATGGTAACCTGCCCCCAAACAAGTAAGCAACGAGTTAGCTCAGATTTGGGCCACAGACACTATGGGTCATTCCGTGCCAAATCAACAAATCTCAGACAAAAATTCCGCCTGACCATCTTGGATTTGCTTCAAACTTTATGTGAATGATGTTACCATACCCAGGACCTATAATGTGAAATATTACCATTGTATCTTGTATAGTTGTTGAGATATGGGGTCTTAAAAAAGGGGGTCGTGTGTCAAGAAAGTGGAGCTCTGAGAAAACATCCATGTTCCACAAAGCGTTACTCTTGGAGTTTTCATGCTACATTTATGAAACTTTCAGGACATATTCTGAAGTAGTATATGTCTTTACACTGTGAAGTACACCTTTCACGGTAGCACATTTGCTGAGTAATGCTTTGCTGAAAATGGCAAAAAAATTACATGTTAATTTTTTCCTATCTATTTCACAGTACTGTATCTTGTACACGAATGACATCAGATCTTTGGTATTTCTATGTAGTTCACACAGGTTATTGTACATTATCTTCAAGTAGGTAAATATTTGATATTAATAACAGCTTTTAAGTTTTGAGACATTAAAGATGATAAAAATGAATTAAGACCTATAGTTTAAGCATATTTTCCAAATTACTGGTTGTGTGTAACTTAAAATCAAAGTTACCACCACAAAGCCCATGTTTCATTTTGCAAATGCTCAAGATTTTGAAATGGTACCTTTAGCCAAACCACATAAATTACTATATCAAAGATGGCTTTCACAGTCTTGGTGATTGGTTTTTCTGCCTTCGTTGCTAGGTGTGTTTGTTTATTTGGTCCCTTGGTTGCTATGGACTACTTTGCCCACATAGCCATGTGCTTCTGGGCCTAGGTTCTGCCCCTCCCTTTATTCATCAATTAGGCTTTTCATTGGATGTTTGGTGTCTGCCTATTCCTTGTATGTTTAGCCAATGAGGTTTCTTTTTTAAAGGCTTCTTTTTATTATTAATGAGCATTTTGCCTGCTATTGTTGATCATGATTATTGTTGGTTTCCTGGTCATCGTGGCTTCATGGAGGATTATCACAAATTGCTTTTTGTGCACAATCTCCAAAGATAGGCTACTTCAAATACCACATTACCATACATTGAATGTATAGCTGTAACTTTAATATGCTCAAAGGAAATGCAGTCTGTGATCCTGAGAGTTAATATGAGATGGCTTATAATTGTAAGAAACTAAAACTTCTCATGACTGATCACTAAAATGGAGCATAAATAGGCAGGTGACAGTAAATTCAGATTTATTGTCATGGGCCTAAAAGGACCAGCATTGCAATGTCTTCAAATATTTGCAAATTGATTGATAGATAGTTTAATTGATAGATGATTAATAAATGATAACCTAGATATTTTATCAAAGTATTTTGTAATTTTTTCTAGCCATTTTTTTCTTCTTTAGTATAGTGAATTGACTTATCAGCAATGTTAGTAATGTTAATGATCATATCTATTCAAATTCAACTAAATGTTATAACCACAGTTATCAGCAGAAATGACACACGTTCAAACTGTTTCTAAAATTGAGCTTTTAAGTTAAAGAATTACCCAATGCCTGTGGTGTTCTACTTGTAAAACACAGACCAGAGTGCAATGGTTAAGTAAACTCACATATGAACATATTAAATTTTGGCGTAAGACATACATCTAAATGTATGCTATAACCATGGACGCCAGTAGGAATGACTTTTCTTCAGGTCAGTACTAAACCTGAACACCTTAGGATATAAGATAAACCAAATTCTAAATAACCCTAACTGTACAGCACAAACCAACATACATGATGATACCTTTGACTTAATCAGGGTAACTAAGTTCAAAATACATGCATTGTGACATACGTTCTCGCTGTACCCACATTCTAGCTTCTAAGTAATAGGCCTTGGCTTAAACATTAAAATTGTAGCACATGATTTAACAATGGAAATGAAAAAAAGAAAGTCTCATCAGGCGCTAGGGCTCATGGGTAATGACTTTTTTTCAAAGGGCACTAGAGTTGGTTGTGGGCGGGGCCCTTAGATTACTGCCAGCATTGGGTTCAGAAGGCTAGTATCTCAGCCACCATGATAGAGAAGTATATCAAAATAAACTAGTCATTTTCTTGACAATGGTTAGGTCATGCTTTGAAATAGCCCTGCTGTTAGCACAAAACAACAGAAAATCAACAAATGAATTAAATGTCTAAACTAGAAAAGCACTCAGAGTGTGCAAATTTCTTCCATAACATAGGGGCAAGAATATAATTGAAATTCTAGTTTGTGTACTGGAGTGCTGATTTTATAGACATCTTTTGATACAACTGTAATCTAAACTGAATCAGTTCTAGATTGCTCCAATACTGCCATCCAAATCTGTGCAGTTTTGAATTGTACACAGACATACAGAGGCTGGCAAAAAACATAATCTCCTTGGCGGTTGTGAACACTCTAGGCCTATTGCATCTGTTTGACTTATTCATTGATAAAATGCTTTCCATATAAAGCAAAGCAAGTGTGCTCACAAACTTTTAGATCTTCCGCATCTGTATCCCACTCATCATATGTTTATTGAGGAAATAAAATAAAATTAGTTAATGAAAATAACTAAAATTGCTTTAGAAATCAAAGAAATTTATTTAAAAAAAAAAAAAATAAAATAAATTAAATATTTAAAATAAAAAGAAATTGCTTTAGACAACTAAATACACTGATTATTCCACTTTTCCCTGGGGTACTAGAAGAGGTTATTACTATTATTATTATTATTATTATTATTATTATTATTATTATTATTATTATTATAAGTAGTAGTAGTAGTAGTATATACAAAATAATGTTGTTCTTGTTGTTAGAGTCGATAGTTGATGTCAGTACTGCTAAAATTGGGGGAGGAGACTCAGTTCTGTGAGAGGGAGGGACTGTGGCAAAGGTACCAAAAGCACATGGCTACATAAACAAAACAGAACATGGTTAGAAAGGCAGAAAAAATCTATCACCCCATGCCTTGATAGCTGTCTTTGACAGACTATTTTATGTACTTTTCTTTTGGGTACCACTTTGGAATTTGGTGTATTCAGAGTCTAAAAACTTTTCTTTAAGTTGATGTTTTTGTTTTTATGGTTGACTCTACCAGTAAAATTGTAAATGCTCTTAAAAGTTGGATCCAACATTATTTTTGTCAATTTTGAAGTGCCATAAATCAAAAAGTTTGAATTCTTTCCGAAGTATTCCTCCAGTTCAATACAACATGATTACTGAAGTGATATATATTTAATTATCGAAGATTTCATATGCTTCAGTGTGGAAATATTGTCAGCAAAAGTGGCCATCATTTTGTGTTTATACCATTTTCAGGAATCCATAACTTGGCAATTGTCTTCCTCTAAGCTAAAATATTTGACAATTCAGGACGTCTACATGTATGCAACACCGCCTGAAATTTTCAATTTTCTAACATGAGGTATGTGTAAGTAATGGCCAACAGAACTTAACAAAGTTAAAAAACTGCATTTTTCCCTGATCAAGACCCTGTTTTTTAAGGCCCAATATCTCAGAAAGTAAAGTAGATACAAGGTTAATATTTTGCACAATTGCTGATGGGTACGATGGCATTAGGCACCTAAAGTTTGAAGGAAATCCAAGAGCATCAGGCGGAATGCATTTGTTGATTTCACACGGAATGGCCCCTATATGACTCAGTATGAGTATCATGTCCAGTGTGAGAAATCTATAAAAGCATAACAATAATATAATCTTATCACAACAAAAAGTTCACATAGCCGAGTACACAGCTAATGTGCATCGGCATGTATACAATTGTGCTGAGCCCACACAACACAGATAAATCACAACCTTTTCTAAGTTACAAGATAGCGTACATGCACTGAAACGGTTAAGATTGTGTGTGCTTTACCTTGGATAAGACACAAAGTGAAAAATAAGATCCCCTTCAGTCTGTAGAAGTCCATAACTCTTGTCACATTATTCACTACTTGTCAAACCAACTTGATACAAGCAACACATGCATCTGGTGAGGCTGACATGCTGTGGGTAGAACACTTCCTGTTAGCTTGACGCTCACACCTCCCAGCCTGGCCTAACAAAAATACACCCTGCCATTATCACTGTGGTCTACCTTTCTTGCAGAACCATCAGAATTATTAACCTTTCACTGCCCAGCTATTAGTACCTCAAGCTCAGAGAAAGAAATACAGGCCTCAGATTAAACAACAGAAGATATTAGAATATAAAAAGATTTAACTTAACTTTACACACTTTAATACTCCACCTGTCCTAAAACACCCTGCCATTATCTCTGTGGTCTCCCTTTCTTGCAGAACCATCAGAATTATTAACCTTTCACTGCCCAGTTATTAGTACAGCAAGGTCAATGGAATAAATATAGAGGGCTCAGAGTAAGTAACAGAATATAATATTCTATAGATAATATTAAAAGATAACAGCTTGCATAACTTAGCCTTACCTCAGGGGTTTTCAACTGGTTTGGAATAAAGGGACCACCATTCTGACAAATCATTGGCATCCACGGACCCCCTGTTGGAAACCCATGCCTTACATCATACACCATTTTGACACGTCTCAACCTTTACAGTATGATCACGACAAATGACATTAATGAAAGACAGGTGCTTTCATTAGCTTCTGTTCTGTTTGCCTGGGGTACCCAAATGCCTTGTGCTGGTCATGGTAATGCATGTGACTTCCTAATTTCAACACATTTGATATCTAAAGTTCCTATAAATAGCACAAAGACTATATACTGTAAAGCAAGGGAAAGGAGGAAGGAGTCTATTGCAGATAGAGTCTATGTCAAAGAGTACTGGCTGTACTTTTTTTTTTTTTTTCAATCGATGGAAATGAGATCAAGACTTTCCCATCTGAGCTGAAAATAATATCAAAACTCATCAGTCAGATGTAACGTCTTTGGCTCGACTCCAACAGCATCGCGACAACCTGCCTTGAAACACTCAAAGTGAGAAAGCTGCTGCCGCCTCAGAAAACCACAGATGCAAAACCACACAGTTTCCTGGAGGCAACGTGTTGCCAGAGCAGCCTCTCTGCAGCCATAGTCATAGTGGGGGAGGAGGGAGTGTGCGTCAGCTGTGACACACAAACACACACACACACACACACACACACACACACACACACACACACACACACACATGTGCTGTACACACACAGGCAAACTACAAATAGGACATCATTCAAAAAAAAAAATTGTTGCCAGAGCAACCTTAACAGCTTGAAAAAAGTGAGAGAAGAGGGGGTGTGCGTCAGCTGTGACACTCGCAAACAAACACACACACACACACACACACACACACACACACACACACACACACACAGTACAGATGGACAAACACACATAAACAAAAACATACACATAGATAAACTACATTAAGGTCGTCAAACAAACAAAATAGACTAATATGCACACAAGCCTTCCCCTATTTATGGACACGTCATGTCACTCAGTAGGTGAGGTGTGAAGAGAGACCTCTGTTGGAAGTTTTGCGTCATTACAACAGTGCTGTGACTGCAATCAAGACCTGAAAGATAGACTGACAATTAGACTGAATGCAAATAAAATACAAACACACTACTTTGTGTTTTCTTCTGCACTTTATTGATGAAATTACAAATTAGCATCTCTCAAAAAAGAACAGATCATTATTTACAATCTCAATCATTGTCAGATGATTGACACACCACTTATAGATTCCTCACTAACTAGATGTTATGAGAATACACACAAATATGTCTTATTGTCTTCACAATCATTGGCTGAAAACCTAAAGAGGGTAAGTGTCATTTTGTACCACTGAAAACCTTTACCCAATTATCTGTACTTAACATGAAGGCACGCAATAAAGTGTTGACTCTAGTCTGTACTTTACATTATGTCACACCTGTATGTGAATGGGTGAATAGGTGTGTTTCCATCCAACTTGTAATGCTTTTTTAATTAAAGCACACAGGGGCGGTCTTATCCTTTATGGTGCCCTGGGTGAACACCTTATCTAGTGCAAAAAAAAATTAAGCAAAACTGTGTCACTCGAAATTTTATTTTTCGGCACTCACGTGCGCAAAAAAAAGAAACTTTGGAGTGCCCATGAATGCGCAATGAATGTACAAGAATACCATATTTACAATAAAAAGTATTACCATTTATGTTTACAGTAACACTTTATTCTCAGTTAAATGTCTCCGTTATCTTTCTCAGGGCCATTTCAAAGTATATGGGGGCTCAAGGCAGGAACAGAGGCCCCTGGATGTCATAGTGCACAAAGTCATTGTTTGCATGTGCAGGTAACTTAGTTGTATGAAATTCAGGATGTGTTGTATCAGGAAGAATATACAGAGGGGAAGTTAAGGGGTTAAAAATAAAAAATAAATAAAAAAATTAATCAGTGCTCAATGTGGCATCGTTATTGATGTTTGTGGGTACCTCTTCTCTTGCACTATGTGCAGCCAATTTTGCAGTGACATATACAGTATGGATTTGAGTATTTGTTGGATCTGAGACACTAGGATATTCAGTTTCGGCAGAAGTATGTTCACACGAATGAGTGCACGTTTTACACATAGTGTCCTCACTAGTGTTTGCCGGTTCATTAGGAACTAAATTTGTCAGGTCGGGATGATCAGTACAAACTAAGGGACCGTCATCGGAATCAATGGGTGTTTGTGTGTTGGCATAGACATTGTTAATTATATGACCTGTTTTGTTGACGTTAATATTAAGGCATGTGTCAGTGGCGTTGGGTGTGACAGACTGGATGTTTGAGTATGTGTTTGCTAAGGATTCGGCTTTATGAAGTTGAGTGGTTACTTGAGTGGGTAATTGAGTGGTGGTGTAGACCGTGTCGATCTGAATATCGTTTCTTGAAGACGGTGGGTGGATGAGAGGATCGTTGGGAAAATTTGTTGATGACTGGGTTGTGTAGTAGTTATGAATCACTGTGTTGTCCTCCATGGAGCAACCACCTGTTGACGTAGTCACAGGACGAGGAGGAAGGGCAATTTCGCCAATCTCCTCATAAATTCTGTCAGGATCTGGATTCTGAGTGAGAAGGACAAAACACAATACTTGTGTTTATAAAGTATTACTGTATATGTTGAATTTCCACAATAAGGCTGGTATTCTTGGTGGTATGATTGAGCTGTCTAATAAATTAGTTTTCTGTGCACTTAGTCAATTCTGAAAAAGCTTAATATTTAAGATTTTGAATTTTTCTTTAAATGTTCATGCTTACTAGTCATTCATCGGTATCAAGACACCATTAAAACTAAAGGCAAAGAGCAAAACATGTGTAAAGGGAGGCGTTATTTCTGAACTCACCTCTGCCATGTGGTACATCCCTCTTTGTGTCCTGTCTGATAATAGAAATACTGTTACAGAAATGTGTAAGCAGTAAAAAGTTTTTTTTTTTTTTTTGTGGACGTGTGTGTGTATTTGTGTGTGTGTGTATGTGTGTGTGTGTGTGTGTGGGTGGGCGGGTGGGTGCACGCGCGCACATTGAATCCTACCATGCTTCCTGCTCTGTCTGTATCTGTAGAACAGGAAGATTGTGACTGCCACCACCAATGCTACAGTCACCATGACCACCACCAATGCTACTGTCACCATGACCACAGGCATCTTCTGCTCCTGTTTTGGAACTGCATAGATATCACAACCCTAAGTTATGACAAATGTCTTTCCTATTCTCTTCCATTCGAAAATGTTTTCTATAAACTTTACAATGTTCTATATGTTGTATAATAATCTCATAGGTTGTGTATAGAGGAGTCAGACCTCCTTCAAGATACATATAAATGCATATAATGCATCATATAAGAAATAGTAGAAGATGACACTGAGCTCTCAAATGTGCATTCACACATTAAACTTGGGCAAACATTTTTCCAATTTGAAGGAATAATCAACCCTTTTTATGACAATTTGTCATTCCACCTCTTCACAGAAGTTACATAAGTGGGTAAAAGCATTATGGTCCCCGTGCATGAGCTTTCCAAATCTGGCAAACAAAATTTTAGCTTTATCTTAACATAGATGTAACCATAGAGTTGCTATCTGGCCACTTAACATTCCAGCGCCTATGCTAAGCTAAAGCTAAAATTTGGGGTTTCAATAAAACATTCATTAAAAACTCACTTATCAGTAAAGTCACGTTTCTGGTCAAGACAACATATTCTCTCCCATTTCCGACACCACACCAGTATACACCAGCATCTGTCTTCTCCAGCGTCGGAATAGTCACAATGAAGCCACTTGCATTTTGAATAAGACGATATTTGGCATTCATTTTGGGAAGTGGCCCTAAACTGATGAGATTTGACTCAATTAACTCCTCATGTTGTTTATGAAAGTGTTTGTCTGTCTGTTTCTGTCCCATTGGGTAGTTGCATGGTATCTTGATATTTTCTCCCTGATGACCACTTATTGTCATAGGGGAGTCGCAGCAGCCACCTGTCAAACATACAGAATGTGGAGAGGGCAGGGAAGTAATTTCGAAAACCCAGAACCAAACAATGTGGGCAAAGTTTAGCCATGGCAGTTAAAGCCTTCAGTCTTAAGCAGATCTGTCATAAAATGCATTATATCTTTTAATTCTTTAAAAGTATGATCTTGTAATTTAACTTAACAACCTTTGCAACCCTCACAAGCAGCAAAACTGAAACAAAATATTCTTACACTGATTATTTCATTCTTTGATCTGCCAGTTTAATTAAAACAATTTTTCAGACACCTTAGATGTGCATGTGCAATACCTTGTTTCACAGACAAGTTGAATACGGAATATAATCTTCCATCTTCAATCCCGCAGTGATAAATCCCAGCATCCTCTGCTGTGAGGTTTGTAAGCAGGACAGTTATGCTAACATTTCCGTACTGGAAAAACCTGCCGTCCTTCTTGTGTGTGAGATGATTGTTAGCACAGGTTGTAGCATTGCCTTTGCAGAAGAAATGTGTTTTATCCTTGTCTTCATGTTGATCATCAAATTTGCAGAAAATGAGTATCCCAGCTCCAATGAAGCTATTAATTTGAACTTCTCTGGTGCTATTTCCTAGCACTATGATGTGTATGTCTGAAATATTATAAAATATATTTGTAGACCAATAACAATCAATCAATTAATCAATCCAGTTGAAATCTTATTTTAACATAATGCTTCAAAAAAAACACAGAAACGTTTTGTTTTTTTTCCTTATATCAAATTAGATAAGTTTTGTCAGTGTTTAAGGTCAGTGAACTTGTTAAGTTTGTCGACAGGCATCTTTCCCTTCCTCCAAACTTGAATGGTGGGATTTTTTACAAGCATGATTACAGGGTTTGAATGGAGCTAGAGAGTTTTTGTTTTTCTAAAGCTTTTTTCATGTACTACTTCGAGAATAATGTGACTATTCTACGTAATTTGACCATAAAAGGAATGCAAAATACAGCTTAACTCTATGCATCAGAGCCTGTTATCACCTCGAATATACATCCCTTTTTAAATGGTTCTCTTGAATGTTGTGGGAGACTCCATTCCCTTTGAATTGGACCTCCCAACAAGCCTTGTTACTGAACATGCATTATATTCTACGTGTTGTGTCATTTTCTGGGCGCTTGCATAATCCAATCCTAATCCGATCTATATTTTTATCGTTATTATAGCACATCTGAGGGGTGTTATGAGGCACAAGCTGAGCGACGCTACCACAGACAGTGGTTTCATGAGACAGCACAGTAACAGGAAATGTAGCAATTTATTGCTAAATTTATAACATCAATTCCTCCCCCAAGAAATGAATGAATAAAATTCATTTCCCTCAGATGAATTAATGATTGCCAGAAACGCAGCCAACAGAAATGACTAGAGTATTATTCTTGTACATCCTTTACAAAGCATTCATGACTATCATAAGACATGAGTCAACAACTCTAAATAAACACGGGATGATTATCCTGTACGCTCTGTGAGTGCCCTGTTGAGGAGGGCACTTTAAAATGAAAGCCAAATTAAAAAAATAAAAAATAGAAACCTGATGATTGCAGCAGAATATACTGCTGCTCAAATGCGCTTGTGGGTAACCAATACGGCTGCAGCCTCATCAACATGTTTCCAAAAATAGACACAGTTTATCTGTGCTGAAATGGTAATCCCTGTACTGTATGTTCTTACCTGAAACAAGGTAGAGAGAAAATAACATGATCCCCTTCATTCTAGATGAGTGCATCGTCCTCTTACGTTGTTGGCAGTTTAAGACACACAGTCTTTATACAGTAATCGCTAGAGGCAATGCAAGTAGCTCTCTTCCTGTTAGCATTTGGGCTCACCACGCATCAAGACGGAACTTCATTCTCAATCCCATCACCCCTCATTATGACGCAGCGGAATCATTAACCATTAACTTTTTGGTTTGTCAAATAGCAAATTCAGAAATGAGACAGCATCTTTACAACAAACAATGTTGTGAAGGTGTTTATTTCTTGATAGCTCATGGCAAGACATAAATATTTGTCGTAATGATCACAGTGGTTACAGTATAAAAATTATGCATTTGTATTTTCAATGCATCCTGACACTTTGATCAATGTATCAACTTCAATTTCTTGGAGCATATCGGAATTATTTCATGAATTCAGTTACAACATTGGTTGAAATGGATTACATGCAATGAAGGACATAAAAACATAAAAAAAAAACACTTTTAAATGTTCAAAGGGGTTGAGCAAGAGGAGGATTGTGGTGAAGAGGGCCTCACTGTTGTGCTGTCTGATATGAGATAAGGAGCTTCCTCTTCTGCATGTTTTTGATGCTAAATTGATACCTCTGCAGACATGTAGAGATGGCAGGTAGCACAGACATGCATGAAGCCATAAAATTGCCAATTGTGCATCTATTATAATGATTTTTATTATTCAGTATTTAGTTGGAAAGTGGATACCATAGTGAGCCTAGTGTTCAGTTA
>JAODXP020007124.1:65000-67219 GCA_027497455.2 Sardinella longiceps | reverse complement strand
GAGTGAGATCAAGATATGGAGACCAAAAGGAGTGATAAACAATCAAAGATCGTATGTATGTGTGTGTGTGTGTGTGTGTGTGTGTGTGTGTGTGTGTGTGTGAAAGAGACACACACACACACAGATGTGTGGTATGCTAACCGCATAGCAGAAGGAGAGCAGTTCCCAGGCAGCCGCTACATTCCCATGCCCTGACCTACAAGCACACACACACACACACACACACACACACACACACTCTCCCAGGCCCTGGCCTACACACAGACACACACGTACACTCTATCTCACACACAAACATACACACACACACACACTCCCAGGACCTGGCCTACTCACAGACACACACGCACGCTCTCTCTCACACAGTAACACACACTCACTCACTCACATCACACACACACACACACACACACACACTCCCATGCCCTGACCTGTCATTTCTCCACTCGCTCTCTACACTGTCTTTCCCTTCAGCACAACACTACCCCCCTTCACACAAAACCCAAACACACACACTTCTCCCCTCACTCACTGTCTGCTCCCCCTCCGCACACACATATCCCCACACACAAACATTTCTTATCGCGACACAAATTCGCTTACCCAGTCCCAATCTAATCCCCCTACCCAAATTCCTTTCCACACACACACACACACACACACACACACTCCTCTTCAATCACATTGTCACGCATTGCCTTCCACATCCACAACTGACACTTCTTCACACACACATCACAGACCAATCTATCTCCACACACACACACAAACACAGACCACTACACCTCCACACACACACACACACACACACACACACACACAGCACTGACACTGTTAAAAAGTGGCTGAGAGTGAGAGGGAAGTTGGAGGGTGTAATGTGATGTGTTTCTGTGGTGGGAAAGTGAAGTGTTTGTGATGTTTGTGTGTGTGTGTGTGTGTGTGTGTGTGAAGTTGTGTGTGTGTGTGTGTGTGTGTGTGTGTGTGTGTGTGAAGTTTGCGCGTGAAAAGGGGGCCAGTGTAACTTTCTGTGTCCCAATTACAGCAGCGGAACACAGTAACAGCCGGCACCTGCCTGACCTGAGGAATGACAGCGACGGATGGAGGGAACAGAGAGGACCAGAGAAAATGAGTGGAAGAGAGAGAGAGAGAGAGAGAGAGATTTTCCAAGCCCCTGCTTTTGTAGTGCTTTCGTTCATTTTGTCTTTTTTTTCTTTATCTTCCCGTCTCAATGAAAAGGCGCGTGGCGTTGTTCATCATCACATACCTTTGGCCCATCTAGAGACACCTGAAGAACTAATTTTCAACTCACTTTTAGAATGTTACAATTAGCATTCTCATCTCTTTTAGAATGTTACAATTAGCATTCAACTCACTTTTAGAATGTTACAATTAGCATTCAACTCACTTTTAGAATGTTACAATTAGCATTCTCATCTCTTTTAGAATGTTACAATTAGCATTCAACTCACTTTTAGAATGTTACAATTAGCATTCTCATCTCTTTTAGAATGTTACAATTAGCATTCAACTCACTTTTAGAATGTTACAATTAGCATTCTCATCTCTTTTAGAATGTTACAATTAGCAGTGGCACTGCCCTCTAGCTTACATGACTTCCTTAGCCGTAGGAGCGCTAGCAGTAGTAGTGGCACTGCCCAATGGCTTACATGACTTCCTTAGCCTCAGGAGTGCTAGCAGTAGCAGTGTCATTGGTTTGCATGGCCTCATTAGACTTAGCAGTACTAGCAGCAGCAGTGCAGCAGTGCTATTGGGTTTGCACTAGCCTACCAGTCACAGCGCTACCAGTCGCACTGCCATTGGGTTTGCATGGCTTAATTAGCCTTAGCAGTGCTAGCAGCCATAGTGCCATTGGGTTTGCATGACTTCCTGAGGCTAAGCAGCGCTAGCAGTAGTGGCATTGGGTTTGCATGGCTTAATTAGCCTTGGCAGTGCTAGCAGCCACAGTGCCATTGGGTTTGCATGACTTCCTGAGGCTAAGCAGCGCTAGCAGTAGTGGCATTGGTTTTGCATGGTTTCGTTAGCCTTACCAGCGCTAGCAGTAGTGGCATTGAGTTTGCATGGTTTTGTTAGCCTTATCAACGCTAGTAGTAGTGCCATTGGGTTTGCATGGTAAAAAGCGCTAGCAGCAGTGCCATTGGGTTTGCATGGTAAACAGCGCTAGCAGTAGCGCCATTGGGTTTGCATGGTAAACAGCGCTA
>JAODXP020007124.1:50000-55000 GCA_027497455.2 Sardinella longiceps | reverse complement strand
CACTCGCAGGTATCAAACTGCAACTCGAGTGAATTATCTCAAAAGCTCACGACTATGGATATGACCGACAATAACTGCTATCTTAGGCTGAACGTCGGTTCGGACTTCGGGCAGTTCTGCTCGGTTTGGAGTGTAGGATGGGCCCGGTAGCTGTCCTGTCCTGTGCGTGTGGTGTGATCGGTACGTCTCTAGCTTGTAGACACACGGTCGGTCCCGGGCTGTGTTGCGTAGTCACTCACACCACTACCCAAGTGAGTGAGTGAGAGAGAGAGTCATTTTCACTGGAAGGGGGCGGACTCAAACGCGGTAGGACCGTGTTGCAACTGGAGAGACGAACTGAACTGAGGCTGGCGGACAGACGGGCATGAAATCTCACAACACCCCAGACTCCCTCTCCACTATAGCGACCACATGTCATATCGCTGTGTGCTGCCTGTGGAGCTTTTGGATCTCAGAATCTCAGCAAGTTGCTCAGCCTAAGCCTGAGGTGGTTTCCTCCTGTTAGAGAACTGCCACGGCAAACACCAAATAAGTCAACAGCCTACTTTGTGTGGGAAAATAAATAACAAATATGGGTAGTTGTCAACCATACCGAATGTATAAATGGCCGTGTGTGTGTGTGTGTGCGTGTGTGTGTTTGAGTGCGTGTGTTTTGTCAATCAGACTTGATAGGACTCGTTTGTTTACCCACAAATCGTTTTTTCAAGTCTCGATTTACAAGGTCACAGTGAAAGAAACGCATCCACTTTATTAGGAAGAGTTGTGAAGTCAAAATATGGGAGTCTACTTCTTTGCCAAGTCTTTTTGAAAATATAGATCACAAATGAGTTCTTGGAAGGTTTTTCTTGGACACTTTTTCACCTTCTCTGGATAAAGCGGGCGGGAGTGGTTTAGTAAACTGGGATGTGAGTGTGTGTATCAAGCACTGTGAGACATTAGGTGCTGGTTTAGGGGGAGGGAAGCTTACATATCACTTGCGTGTGTGTGTGGTGTGTGTGTGTGTGTGTGTGTGTGTGTGTGTGTGTGTGTGTTTGGAGGAAAGCTTACCAATATCACTTGCGTTTGTCCTTCTTTCTCGACGTCCAGCTCAGATCCCTTTCCGATTCCCTGTTCGCTTCTTCACTGTTCCATCGGTTTAGCTTATTTTCTTTTCGGCTTCCAGGCCTCTTGGCTTCTTGGCGCGGCACCTACCGGATAGCGGGAGAATCAAAAATCAACACCCAGAAATTCATGGAACATCCTGCACAGCAGGGCCCGCTTAAAGCAGGCACAGGTACAGGTTTGTGCATGCGCAGGTGTGTGTGTGTGTGTGTGTGTGTGTGTGTGTGTGTGTGTGTGTGTGTGTGTGTCCGTAGTACATTTATGTGGGGATGAAGTAGTAGGTGTCAGTGTATTTTTGTTTATTTTATGATTGTGTATTGCATCATAATTTCTTCGCAAACAAACAAATAAACAAAACAAACAAACAAACAAAAACACTGCCAGACAGTCCGCATATAGCATCACTGTATTCACTGAACTGAACTAAACTGACAGACAAGACGAGGCAAGACATTTTGTAGCTCTATAGCGCACAGTGGTGGTAGCTTTGCAGTATTACACCTTCCCAATCAGTCCGTAGGTCATTCCTCCGGTGTTCCAACCATGCCGACCCTAACTGGAGTTCTGATCCGACTAGAAGAGTGGATCCTGGGGGGACTGAGTTTGCTCTGCTCTGATAGGCTAACTATCTAACTTATTAGATCTGTGATTGGCTGCTGTCAGTGGACTCTCATTGAGCTCAACTGTTTGCTTCTCCTCATCTCCACTGTTGTAAATGTGTTTACTGTGAGCACATTTAGCTCCTCTGGCAATAGATAGAAATATGAATATCAAAATCATGATGAAAACAATCATGGAGGATCTCAAGTAATTTTCCATACGTCAGGACTTAGAAACGCATTGATTGAACATCCCAACTTGTTGAGGTGCAGGGCAAAAACGCTAGACACTTAAAAGAATTCAATGGCCACACACTGCTTATTCTCCCATACATTTAATATGCAACATTTCAACCTTCTGGGTCATCCTCAGGATTACAACTTCCCATGGCTAATATTCATATGTATGAAAGTACTGTAGGACACTATTGCTCCCCCCCCCCTCTCTCTCTGTCTCTCTGTCTCTCTGGACCTGTCTGTTGGTGTTGTCTGTGATGTTTGTGTGATGTTCTGTCTGTGTGCTGGGGCCTGTCTGTTGATGTTGTCTGTGATGTTTGTGTGATGTTTTATGGGGCCTGTCTGTGATGTTTGTGTGATGTTGTCTGTGATGTTTGTGTAATGTTGTCTGTGATGTTTGTGTGATGTTGTCTGTGATGTTTGTGTGATGTTTGTGTGATGTTCTATGGGGCCTGTCTGTGATGTTTGTGTAATGTTGTCTGTGATGTTTGTGTGATGTTGTCTGTGATGTTTGTGTGATGTTGTCTGTGATATTTGTGTAATGTCTGTGATGTTGTCTGTGATGTTTGTGATGTTTGTGTAATGTTGTCTGTGATGTTTGTGTGATGTTGTCTGTGATGTTTGTGTGATGTTGTCTGTGATGTTTGTGTAATGTTGTCTGTGATGTTTGTGTGATGTTGTCTGTGATGTTTGTGTAATGTTGTCTGTGATGTTTGTGTAATGTTGTCTGAGATGTTTGTGTGATGTTGTCTGTGATGTTTGTGTGATTTTTGTGTAATCTTGTCTGTGATGTTTGTGTGATGTTTGTGTGATGTTTTTGTAATGTTGTCTGTGATGTTTGTGTGATGTTGCCTGTGATGTTTGTGTGATGTTGTATGGGGTCTGTCTGGCATCTGATAATCTAAAGCTCTCAGCTCCATGTGTGAGAACTATTCCAGCTATTCCAGAGATGTGACATGATACTGTAAGCTGTCTCCTCAAACACACCAAACCACAGAGGCACGCAACCGCCGCTCACACCCAATAGCACACACACACACACACACACACACACACACACACACACACACACACACACACACACACACAAGCCCCGCTCACACCCAATACCAGACACACACGCAACCACCGCTCACACCCAATAGCACACACACACACACACACACACACACACACACACACACAAGCCCCGCTCACACACACACACACACACACACACACACACACACACCCAATAGCACACACACACACACAAGCCCCGCTCACACCCAATAGCACACACACACACACACACACACACACACACACACACAAGCCCCTCTCACACCCAATAGCACACACACACACAAGCCCCGCTCACACCCGATACCAGACACACAAGTGCCAGACCTAGTCTCAATCCGTGTTCCAATCCTAATCCAATCGGCAATGCGGTAGCACTTTACAATAACTAGCCCTTATTAATACTTATTAAATAGCTTATTAACATCGGTAAGTAGTTATGTAACTGTTAGATAATAATTCGATAACAGTGACTAACCGAAATCCTACAGCATAGTTTGTTATGGCTAAATGATAAAATGAAAAAAACCTGATGGAACTAATTCATCTTACTGATTGAAACCACTAACTTTCCAAATAACTTCTTACTGATGTTAATAAGTTATTTAATAACTATTTATAACTTCTTACTTATGTTAATAAGCTATTTAATAACCATTTATAGAAGACAGTTATTATGAAGTGGTACCTGCAGGGTAGGCCCCACTCCAATGTCCCTGGTTTGGTCCTAATGCCAGTTCTAATCTCAGTATCAATGCCAGCCTTAGTCCCAATCTCTGTTCCAATCCTAATCCACGTTCCAATGTAGGCCCCTCTTCCAGTGTCCCAATCCCTGGTATAGTCCTAATGCCAGGCCCAATGCCCGTTCTAATCTCAGTATCAATGCCAGCCCCAGTACCAGCCCTAGTCGCAATCTCTGTTCCAATCCTAATCCCAGTATCAATACCAGTCCTAGTCCCAATCTCTGTTTTAATCCCAGTGCAATCCCAGTCCTGAGCGCTCCAGTCCACCTGGGATGCGTTATGGATGCAGAGTCAACTCCAGGAAGAGCAGACACATGCTTATCTTTGTGGGCAGCAGCGCCTCCCTCGTTTCTGTGCCACTGCCACAGACCACGGAAACCCCCTCACCCCCTCCCCAGGAAGCTCTATATGACATCACACACCTGACAAGACCAGAGAGGGTGGACATATCCGACTCATGACACACACACACACACACACACACACACAGATTAGATGATATCCAGCCATATCCGACTCATGACACACACACACACACACACACACACACACACACACACACACAGACAAGACCAGAGAGGGTGGAGATATCCGACTCAACACACACACACACACACACACACACACACACACACACACACACACACACACACACACACACACACACACCTGACAAGACCAGAGAGGGTGGAGATATCCGACTCTCGACACACAGATTAGATTAGATTAGATTAGATTAGATTAGATTAGATTTTTAACATCCAGCCAGGTCATAACCCACATCGGTAATGCTTTCTATGAACCCAGTATTCATAGAGCATTATAAATGCATTCATAAAGGATAATATAACATGTCCATAAAGTCTTATAACTAATGACATTAGTGTTCATATTCTAGGTTTAACACCTTGCAGTTGTTTTATCTGATCTAACAAATTCTTTATCATTTTTACACGGCTGGTACATAGCCTATGATGATAGGCTCAAGTGCATTTCTACAAAACCCAATTAAAATCTTATATCTAGGTTGAGTATTGAATTGGTCCTTATGGGTAATTGGTGCCCTCTTTGGCAACCCCAATTGAACTACCATTAGTTTGTGCTGTGTGACATCATATGTAGGCTTTGTTCTGATTGGCCCACGTTTTATTGGCACAATCATGCCTCATGTTCATAGTAGGTCTTTACCACAACTCCTAATTCTTCACAGCCACACTCTCTCTCTCTCTCTCTCTTTCTCTCTCTCACACACACACAC
>JAODXP020007124.1:42500-45000 GCA_027497455.2 Sardinella longiceps | reverse complement strand
CTAGAACAAGAACATTTAGACCAGGGAAATGTGATGGGGGTATTCTCAACAGGTGGTAGATCAAACTTCTTTTGTGTTTCTTTTCAAGTTTATTTTGACAATAAAGAAGCGGAATGTTGTAGTGTATGATGTTTATGTCTGGTGTATGCTATTTGTATGTAAACAATATGTATCAATGTCAAGCAAATCTTGTATGCCTACATGAGATAAAATGAGCTGATTTCTTTTAATTCAGCAATTCTTCAGATATCGACCATCTACTGTATAATTGAACCTCTAACTTTCTTAGAGTGTGCTGTATAATTTAATCTTTCTAAACAGTCTGGCTATAGAACTGTGAGATGTTGACGCTTCAGGACTATTCCTCTGAGATTGGGGCAGGTCAAAGAATGCTGATCAGTCTACACTGGAACAAAACTGCAAAACGCTCCAACTGTCTAACTGTTCTAGAGCTCCATTCGCACATGTGCTCCTGTTCCGTGGGCTATTAGTGTGTCTGCCACAGTGTTCCTCTCGAGCTGAAGATTCTAGAACACACATCCATCCGCGCATGGTCTCCTGCTTCCGTGGGTTACTGGCGTGTCCGGCGGGGCTGGTCGGCGCAGGTTTGGCCCGCAGAAGAGGCGTCGCTCCCTGGGTCGTCATGCCTGACCAAAGACAACAAACACGGGGCTGCCCTGTGGTCTCCATGGCCACGGCTCAGTGCGCTCTCATAAACGCTCGCTGAAACTTTTGGGAAATGACACTTTTTAGCGGCGCTTTACTGCTTTTTCGCCAGCTTCTCGGCATTGTTTACCATAAATACCGTCAATCTGTCAACACCGCTGGACTTTACAGGAACTGGCACGGAGAATGACGATGAGCTGGCACACAGACAACCCAACCAGCGAGTAGTCCTGACATACCTACCTGTCTGGGTCAAACGCAGGCATTAAAGGGGAGGTTCGGCTTTTAACACATTTAGCCCCTTTTCTAGAGTGTCTAGGGTGCAATAGAACGATTGACACCAAAATTTAGATGCTTGGTCCTGTCTCGAGTATACGGCTATTTCAGAATCCCCCTTCCTGCTTCAGACAGGCTAGCTTTGTGCATGTCTGACAATGTTCCCTAAAACCACCTAAAACATTGTTATTTTCAAATATGCTACTCACCGAGTCATCAGTGCTGTTATATGGGCATGCAAAACAATTCTCGTTGTGAAAAAAACATTCCTGTCGTGTTTTATTTAGCATTTTGAAAATCCTGGAACTATTTTCTCCGATATCTCACAGCCGCCTATAAACTTCCGCTGTACGCTTAGCTGTAGACTTTTCACAAGCTGAGCAACTCTTCACGTTCAAACGTACAGCGGAAGTTTATAGGCGTGCGATGTCGAGAAAATAGTTCCAGGATTTTCAAAATGCTAAATAAAACACGACAAGAATGTTTTTTCACGACGAACATTGTTGCATGCCTCATATAACAGCACTGATGACTGATAGGTAGCTGTATTTGAAAATGTAACAGTTTAGGTGGTTTTAAGGAACTACCACAAAGCTATGCCTGTATGAAGCAGGAAGGGGGGTTCTAGAAATAGCCGTATACTCGAGACAGGATCAATCATCCAAATTTTGGTGTCAATCGTTCTACTGCACCCTAGAACACTCTAGAAAAGGGGCTAAATGTGTTAAAGACAGACCTGTCCTTTAACGGAGAAATTAGTCCATAGCCCTTGTTCTTGGGAAGATCTGATATCACCAAGTAATTAAGAGTCCGGGATCAATGTCAAACTTGTTGCCCTGGATGGATGGGTTAGGATTAGGGTTAGGGTTAAGGTACATTGATCCAGGGCAAACGTTTGACATTGATCCTGGACTCTTAAATACTTGGTGATATCAGATCTTGCTTGTTCTTGGTAGCCTGGCCCAGGGTTGTCTTAGTCGGGGGAAATGGGCCCTAAGTGACCAGGGCCCCATGTGGTGGAAGGGCCCTTGGGGAGCCTGGCTGTCTGTATTCTGGCTGGATCCTCACGTTATTCCAGAAGATTGACAGACACAAAGTAAACGAAAAATGCTTTCCGTAGTTTATTATCAGGAAAATAAAACTGATGGGCAGACAGAATCAGTGACAGGAATAAAGTGGTAGACAAAACAAAAAGCCATCCACGCTTGTCATGTCAAGAAGGAAAAACAGAAAAAGAACGCGTGGGGACAACAGACGACCGAGACGCTATGATTCAGTGGTTTGTGATTCAGAGTCAAGTCAAAGTCAAAGCGAACTTTATTGTCAATCAAGCACTGCAACAGTACATTGCAAGCAGACTGAAATTGCGTTTCTCAAAACTGCAACTGTGCAACAAGTTAAAAATTAAGACATACAACTAAGAAGAATTTAAGACATCACAAGTCACTAGGACATACAATGCAAATGATATCAAGATAGATATCAGGCATGATAATAATAGATATCAGTAACATAATAACAGACATTGTGAGCATACAGTTATCACTGTCTGTATAGT
>JAODXP020007124.1:30000-32500 GCA_027497455.2 Sardinella longiceps | reverse complement strand
TTAGAATATCGAAACACACTGCAGTATTTGGACGTAATGCCTTGACTAGCGTACAGCTTTTACCTGCCACTCCAGCTCCAGCTCTCCTACCAATCCCACACCAACGACGAAGGTACTGTAGCAACGACAACAGTTTTAACGTTACCCTGCGGCACCTATTTGTAGCCGTGGCAATCAAAATCTCATTCTCCTCAGGTGTAACTATTCGAGGCAATGTCACTGGAGTTCACCCACAACGTCACGGGAGTTCACCCGACTACACTTGTCATTTCTTACTAAAGGTTTGTGTGGTTGTGTGTTTTGTCAGGCCATACATAGTCAATAATGTTGGATCAGAGTTAGCCAGGTAAAAATCATCTCCTTGCTTACCATAGGTTTTGTGGTCTTTGAGTAGCTGGCAATTAGGTAGTAGAAAATGGACGGAAACTTATAAGTTAAAGTGAGAGGGTGAATATGAATAAGTTAATGTGATAGACCATGGGTTCCCAAACTCCATCATTGTGGGCCTCCCCTCTGAAAACAGTGAAACCTTCGAGACCCCCCTCACCTCCCCGCCATGACAATCATTTCAAATATTGACAGTTAAGCCACTTATATCAGTGCTATACTATGCGACGCAATGAATTATCAATAAAAATTGCAGCAAAACGGAATCCTTCGGCTGGTGGCGCTGTTTCTAGCATTAGTTACGTTATGAAGTTTGGTGCAATACATTCTCACATAGGGATCAATAATACTTTCCACTATCCCAAACATTTATCATCTCTTCTATGATTTTAAGTTGATTTTATACTGTTTTTCTTTCTTTCTTGTGTCAACCTTCCACGCCTCCCCTCAAATTGTTCCGCGCCCCCCTGGGGAGGCCCGCCTCACAGTTTGGGAACCTCTGTGATAGAGGGAACATGAATAAGTTACTGTGAGAGGGTGAAGATACCAGTGTGTGTGTTGATGAGGGGCAAGAGCTCCAGAGGCCCAGGCTGGGCCAGGGGCCATGTGACGTCTGGGCACCCAACAGTGGAGCCACCATTCAGGGCTGGAGGGGGTCACTGCACCCCAGACCCCTGGAGGAGGTGGAGGTGGGTGTGTGTGTGTGTGGTGGGGTGGGGGGGTGGGACTAATGGTAGGCCTGGTGACTACACCCTCGAGGCCAGATGTGTGTGTGTGTGTGTGTGTGTGTGTGTGTGTGTGTGTGTGTGTGTGTGTAGGGGAAGGGCACTAATGCTTAACATGGCACTGATTAAGCAAGTCCCCACAAACACATACACACACTCTCACACACACAAACACACTCACTCACTCACACACACACACACACACACACACACACACACACACACATCATCTCTCTCTCTCTCTCTCTCTCTCTCTCTCTCTCTCTCTCTCTCTCACACACACACACACACACACACACACACACACACACACACACACACACACACACACAGAGGCACAACAACATCTCGTCATGGAAATGGACGTTTCAGTGCAGCTGGATATACAGAGACTAACAGTAGTTTGTCCAAAGCAGACTTATTGGGCCAGATTAGAGTATTTTAACCAGGAGACTCGATGGGTCTCCTAATTGGTTAATGACTGCAGTGGAGACAAAAGCCCTTATGGAGGAGTGTGTGTGTGTGTGTGTGTGTGTGTGTGTTGTGTGTGTGTGTGTGTGTTGTTGTTTTAAACTGCCCTAGGCCAGATTTGAGTTTTGCCCCCTCTTTTCTCGAAATACAAGAGAGAAACTGAAGAAATAGTGTTGTGATGCCCCTCTGACTTTTAGTGCCCTAGGCACTCACCTAGTTTGTCTGGGCCTAGAACCAGATTGGAAATTGTGTGGCCTGTTTGTGCTGTGGCGAGGCCCTGTGTGTGTGTGTGTGTGTGTGTGTGTGTGTGTGTGTGTTTGTGTGTGTGTGTGTGTGTGTGTGAGCTGGCCTGTTTGTGCTGTGGCGTGGCCAGCTGATGAAGCGCCTGAGACCGGTTGGGGGCCCCGGGGGGTTGGGTTACCATGAAAGCCATGATGGGGTGTAAAGTAATCCGCATGCTCCGAGCTGCCTAGCGTGTGTGTGTGTGTGTGTGTGTGTGTGTGTGTGTGTGTGTGTGTGTGTGTGTGTGTGTGTGTGGGGGTGAAAGTAATCCTCATGGTCCGAGCTGCCTGACGTTCCTGCACTTCCATGCGAGTCTCGGTCCATTCCTCCACTCAGACGCTCTGCTCATCAAACAGCCATCCGCCCCCACCATCCGACACACACACACACACACACACACACACACACACACACACACACACACACAAACACACATCCGACACACGGCTTCCTGTTTTTCAAACGGGACAAATGAACCTGGACACCTCCAGTGACCCACCCACTGTATCTCCACACACACACACACACACACACACCGACCCACTGTATCTCCACGCAGTCCATCAGCCTGCATCAAGACACCACAGCATGCTGTAGAAACCCTTTGGTGTGTGTGTGTGTTTGTGTGTGTGTGT
>JAODXP020007124.1:7500-12500 GCA_027497455.2 Sardinella longiceps | reverse complement strand
AAAACACCTCCACAACACACACAAAACACCTCCACAACACACACAGAACAAGTGTAATGGATGGCAACTAGCTCGGCTAACTGGCAGCAGTAAGTGTAAATCCTCACAACCCCTATCCTTCAAGAATGCTTCTAACTGCTGAGTTGGAAGTCTGGGCTTTTCAGCTCATGGGTTAGAGTGTTTGACTCCCATGCAGTGGGTTTGCTGTAGCTGACCGGGTGGCGGGTTCGAGACCCATGTGCGGTGAGGAACAACCCTGGCTGCACAAGCACAAAATACCTTCACAACACACTCAGACCAAGCACGAAATATCTCCACAACACACTCTTAGAGAAGGCAGAATCACTATTCTCTACAGATGGAAAAATGGAGCTTAGTAAACATGGTTGAAATTGTAATAAATCTCTCCATGACCACAGTCTCCAAGGGGACACTGAACAAACATTTGAAAAAGATGGATTACAGAGATCAATCATCACTCTCTCTCTCTCTCTCTCTCTCTCTCTCTCTCTCTCTCTCTCTCTCTCTCTATTCCTTCTCCACTGGGTTGGAGGGAGTTGAACCCCAAGTAGGACAAAATGATCGACTTTTATTGATGACTGAAGCTTCAAGGATTTCAAGGCGTGAAACAACTAGTCCACAAAATGACAGTGAGAAATCTCTTCTTCTGTGGTTTTGCCAGGAATGTCCTCATGCTGCTGATATCAGTTTTATTCCTAAACCCTCTCACCCCACACATGAAGTCATGAAGGATTCACATTTCTATTCCCTCTCACCCACACATGAAGACATGAAGGATTCACAGTTATGTCTGTGATGCTGTTGTCACTTTTATTCCTAACACTCTCACCCCAAACACACATGAAGACATGAAGGATTCACAGTTCTATCCTCTCAAGGTCCTCTGGACTGATCGGACTTGTGACTGCTTTGCTTGGCTTCTGTTCTGTCAAGTTTGTCTATTTTAAAGGTTGATTTAAAGGCCTTTCAGCGTTCCTTCAAGACTGACCATTACTGCAGTGATGCATAAGATAGTGTGGTATTACCTTACCTCATTCATATAGTCATGAATATAGAAAAGCAAGGCAGCGTCTCTACCACCTAGGAGGCTTAGGAAATTCAGAATCTCTACTGAGTTACAGAGTCCTCTATGCTGCCACATTGAATCTGTTTATCTGGGAACATCACGACGTGGTATGGAAACTGCACCTCTCAAGACAAATCCACCCTCCACAAAGTGATTTGCTGGCTGAAGGATATCCAGGTCAATCTCCCAGGGTTACGGGACTATATTCCAGGCGATGTCAGACCAGGGCAAACAGGATCATCAAGGACTCTCACCACCCCAGTCATAATGTTTTTGCAAGACTGCCTTCTGGAAAGCGGTTCCGTTCCATCAGAACAAGAACTGAGAGATTAAGGAAGAGCTACTCCACAAGCCATACGGTTTATTAATGCATGACCTCACACACACTTTTCTTTTCTTATTTATTACTATTAATGATTTTTGCTTGCACAGAAGGAGTTCAGCCCCAATCTACATTTCACTGCTTTTGTACTAACAATTATGCATGTGACAAATGAAATTCTTGAATCTTGAACTTGAATCATATTACTGAGGAGGAATTAATGTTGTTGAATTACTAGAGGTGGTTAATGTTTCTGATTGCCAGTGAAAGTCATATTACTGATGAATGATAGTAATATATTTTAGTTGTATTGAGAGGTGAATGAATGTAGTTGTATTACTGACAAAGTGGAATAGTCCTATTACTGATGAAGTGAACTATATAATGTAGTTGTATTATTGAGGAGGTGAATGAATGAAGTTGTATTACTGACAAAGTGGAATAGTCATGTTACTGATTAAATGAATTACCGCTACTGTTATAAAATCATATGGCTGAGGAGGTGAATCCAGTATCATATAGTTGTACTAGTGAGAATGGCGAGCTCACTTTGTTTGTAGGTCTACATGTGAGGACTACAGTTTGTGCTTTTAGACGTCTTCTAATGTGGCCTGATTCTGTTCTAGTGAGAGGCAAGAAGACTGAATGACTGACTGCTTAAACTCTCCAGGGGAACTTCCTGAATGTCCTACCGTCACATCACACACACACACACACACACACACACTCACACATCACATCCATCCCGTCATGCCACAGAGAAAGAGGCGGAAAAGAGACATGAAAGCAGAGAGAGCTGTCAGCATTCAGATCTTTTGATTTCCAAGGATGGCGGCACAAGTGAGAGAATCTGTCTTGAATGAAAAGTCTCTTCTCTTCTATTTTTTCCTCCATCTTCTCTTCCTCTCGTCCCCTCTATCGTTCATCAAGCTGCACTGATTCTCCCGAACCCTGAAGCGTTTCCACGGCAGCAGCTGATGACACGTGCATTCCTTTGTGACATCATGGCTGGGCTCAGAGGGCCGGTCAAAGCAAAGCTCATGGAAGACTGACCAACATGAAGCATAAATAAATATAAACAGATTAAAATGGCCGTATTACGCCAGGTAACTAGACACCTGTAGTCAACACATTGACTATTTCCCCTGTAGACTATGACAGACCACCCCTAATTAGTCAATTGATCATTTTCATTGTTCTCAGCTGCAAAGTGCCTGCCAACTTCTCTCTCTCTCTTTTTGCAATTATCCATTCTCATTGCCCTCAGCTGCTTAAGTGGCTGCCAATGTTGTGGGACCCACCACCTTACCCTGTGACTTACGTAGTTAGGACCAGTAGATGGCTCTGGTTAGGACAATTCTATGCAGGTGGTTTAAGCACACAGCAGCTGAACAGTTACTAATAGAGAAAATTGACTATTTTAACAATTTATCCATTTAATTTATCCAATTAAAGTGTGTGTAGAGGCATTAAAGAGCCAAGAAACACATTCAAAAGCCATAAAAAAGTGATTTTTCATAATATGGGACCTTTAATATGTTTCAATGTGATGAACAATTCCACTGTTGTTCCACTGTCTCCTCTCTGGTCTAAGTGCACAGGCAGGGTGAGGCTGGGGAGGAGGCTTCTCCTCCCACAGGCCCTAGACAGCTGCACTGCTGCCACCGCCAACACTGCTGCAGCCGCCACCGCCGCCGCCACAACTCAGCACCGATGACACCCCTCCCAACAACACCCCCCTCCCAACACACACACACACACACACACACACACACACACACACACACACACACACACACACACACACACACACACCTCTCACACAGCCAAGAAAGGGGTGGGCGGGACAGGGTTACATCCTCACCCCAATGCTCCACTGTGTCCCAGCTTGAGCATTTCAACATTAGTCATGTTTAACCCCAACACTGTCTCATTCCCATACACAATAGTTAGGGAGTGTGTGTGTGTGTGTGTGTGTGTGTGTGTGTGTAGGTGTGTGGGAGTTTTGTGTTGTGTGTGTGTGTGTGTGTGTGTGTGTGTGTGTGTGTGGGAGTGTGTCTGTGTGTGTGTGTGTGTGTGTGTGTGTGTGTTTGTGTGTGTGTGATGTGCTCCACATGAAATCTTCCCCTTTCCCACCGTCTCTGCTCTGCTCCAGTGTGGGAAGCAACAACACACACACACACACACACACACACACACACAGCCACGATAGAGCAACGATGAGAAAGTGAAGAGTTACAGAAAGAGAAAAAAGGGACACAGAGATGGAGAGAGAGATGACTAGAAAGAGAAAGAAAGAGTGTGAGAGAGAGAGCACTATAGAGAGAAAGAAAGAAAGACAGAAAGAAATAAAGAGAGGGAGATAAGAAAGAGAGACAGAGAGAGAGAGAGAGAGAGAGAGAGAGAGAGAGACAAGAGAGAGAGAGAGAGAGAGATGACTAGAAAGAGAAAGATGCCTATCCATGGAGTCTGACCCTGTCAAAAGATGATCATTTGGATAAAGTGATCTGAAGTCTCAGTTGTCAAAAAATAAAAATCAATTCACAGAAAATTTACATTACACAGAAGATTTATATCACAGTGCTTTCTGTCTATGTGTTCTTTTTTTTTCTCCACGCATTGGTGTGTGTGTGTGTGTGTGTGTGTGTGTGTGTGTGTGTGTGCAGCAATCATATGTGCTATAAATACTCCATCTTCAACAGATGTAATTTCCAGACGTTAACAAACACTCTATTCCAAGGCCAAATGACTATGTGTGCTGGCTCTATCTGGGCCCTTGAGCGGGAGAGCAGGCTGGGGGTTGGGCTGTGTGTGTGTGTGTGTGTGTGTGTGTGTGTGTGTGTGTGTGTGTGTGTGTGTGTGTGTGTGTGTGTGTGTGTGTGTGTGTGTGTGTGTGTGTGCTAGACCCAGAGTGGTAGCGTAGCGTAATCTGGCATTCTGGTGGTTGGGCTGTGTGTGTGTGCTGGACCCAGAGTGAGAGCCAGAACTGGGGTTCTGGAGGTTGGGCTGTGTGCTGGACCCAGAATTACATTTATGTGTATGCTATGCATTTAGCAGACGCTTTTATCCAAAGCGACTTACATTTGTCAACTATCTATTACTTAAGAGCAAGTCTCCCCTGGAGCAACTTAGGGTTAAGTGCCTTATTGCTCAAGGGCACAACGGTGGCAGCCAGAGTGTGACCAAGGGATGGGGTCTGGGTGCTGGGTGCTGGACCAGGAGTGAGAGCGAAGGTTGGGGTTCTGGGGGTTGGGCTGAATGCTGGACCAGGAGTGAGAGCGAGATCAGGGGTTCTGGGGGTTGGGCTGGGTGCTGGACCCAGAGTGAGAGTGAGATCTGGGGTTCTGGGGGCTGGGCTTGATGCTGGACCCAGAGTGAGAGTGAGATCTGGGGTTCTGGGGGTTGGGCTGGGTGTGCTAGGACCCGGAGTGAGAGTGAGATCAGGGGTTCTGGGGGTTGGGCTGGGTGTGCTGGACCCGGAGTGAGAACGAAGGTTGGGGTTCTGGGTGCTGTGTGCTGGACCCGGAGTGGGAGCGAGATCAGGGATTCTGGGGGTTGGGCTGGGTATGCTGGACCCGGAGTGAGAGCGAG
>JAODXP020007124.1:0-5000 GCA_027497455.2 Sardinella longiceps | reverse complement strand
GTAAAGCTATAGGTATAGGAGCCCTGTGTGTGAGAGAGTGTGTGAGAGGAGCACCTTCAGGGTATAGCATTATGGTATAGGAGCGCCTGTTCCAGTCCCAGCAGAAGCCTGAGAGAAGCGAGAGAGAGAGAGAGAGAGAGAGAGAGAGAGAGAGAGAGAGAGAGAGAGAGAGAGAGAGAGAGAGAGAGAGAGAGAGAGAGAGAGAGAGAGAGAGAGAGAGAGAGAGAGAGAGAGAGAGAGAGAGGGAGGCCATCAATCCAAATGTACTGTTCTATATCCTGTATACCGAGGGACATAGCAAAGGCAGCAGCATTAAATGCAGTCAGGTTTGAGGTGCCAGTCATCCTGTGGTCACGTTATGCCAGTCTCTTTGTTTCTATCAAACTCCTTCTTCTATGGCAGGGTTGGATTAAAGGTCCCATATTACGAAGAATCACTTTTTATGGCTTTTGAATGTGCTTCTTGGGTCTATACTGCCTCTCCACACACTTTAAGTTGGATAAAAAGCCTAAATTGTTTTTTTTTTTTTTTTTTCTGTTTTTTTTTAAAGATATTTTTTAGGGCTTTTTTGCCTTTAATTTGATAGGACAGTAGAGAGTTAGAGAGTGTGACAGGAAATAAGTGGGCAAGAGAGAAGGGAATGGATCGGGAAATGACCTCGGGTCGGAATTGAACTCGGGTCCCCGGATTTGCGGTATGATGCACTAGCCTGCTGAGCTATGCCGCCCCCCCAAAAAACGTTATTGTTAAAATAGACAATTTACACTGTTAGTAACTACTCAGCTGCTGTGTGCTTAAACCACCTGGATTGTCCTAACTACGTATGTCACTGGGTAAGTTACTAGAGAGACTAGATATTCAACCCAAAGTCACGTATCTCCGTTATAACCGTTATATCCAATCCAAAACCATTTATCTCTGTTCAATAACCCCATCTGTCTGTGTTATAACTCTATCTAATGTTGACCATTCAACTCCACCATCTCCACTAGCATGTGTTCATGTCCCTCCAGTCTGCTGGGGCGGCTGCTGTTCAGACACCCGACTCCTAAAACTCTCTCTCTCTCTCTGTCAGGGCACTCACATCAGTGTCTTTGCCCATGCAGGGCTGGGTTTGCAGAGTGGATGTTTCCAAAGCTACAGCCCCCTCTAGCTGTGTATCAGAGGAAGTGCACACTGATGTATTTGCACTGCCAACTGCAACTGCTGGAGCTCTCTAGTGGCTGTGTCTTGGGCTTCTCAACATGTCACACATTTACAAGAGAGAAAGAGATAAAGAGTTCTCTTCCAAAATGGTATAAAAGCCAGTTACCGGTAAAAGCAGTTTTCATATATCTTTTATATTTGATGTTCAGGTGACAGTGGGACAGTTCCAGTTGGGTTAAAGGGATAATCCAGCGTGAATCAACACATAGCTCTGCTGTTTTATACTGCTAAGCGCTACTGAAAGCCACCACAATGATAACATTTTGTGCATCGTAAACCGAGTTTGTGAAACGGCGGCTAACACTAATATATAACTGAATGAGGCATGTCAAAAACGAAACCTAATCGATTTGCTTTCGTTTTGAAATGCCCCATTCTGTTAATGTTAGCTGCCGTTTCGCTATCTCAGTCTGCCTTGCATGAAATCCAGTGATTGAGGTGGCTAACAACACGCTTGGCACTACAAAACAGCAGGACTACGTGTTGATTCACGCCGGCCTTTTCCTTTAATGTTATCTGATTTGTCCTTACCCAACTAAAGCAACAACTGTGATTATACTAACATTACGTGAGAAATACAATTGAAAATGGATTTATAACATTTTGGAAAATAGCTCTTCAGATATTCTAACATTGAGTCATAACATTGTGTGTAAAAAGAAACTGCTTCTTCCACAGCTTTCCACATGCCATTCAGTTGAAACAATACCTTTTTTCCCTTACATATGGATAAAAGCGCATAGACCGTTACAACATTGTCAGAATCTTACCACATTCATTTATTAACACATTTATGTCACATACATCACAATAGCACACTCAAATCATACAAAAACATACTGAACATCTACATACTAAACACATAGAATATATACATTCCTATTCAAATTGCTCCATAAAAGTCTAACTCTAGTGAGCTCTATGCACAGCCCCCTCCCCATGAGTGAGCACAACACACACACACACACACACACACACACACACACACACACACACACACACACACACACACACACAGAGAGTGAGCCCTGACCACAGCTCTGCTATCTGGCCTTTGCCAAGGGAATGTTCACACAGGTAAAGTAAATCCCAAGACAAAACAAATATTAATCACATTAAGCGTCAACAACACACAAATCTCCTGGCCCATGACGAGTGTTTCCTTTGGAAGGATTGAATTGTTTCGACACACACACACACACACACACACACACACACACACAGATACTGTAAGAGCTGACCACACACACACACACACACACACACACACACTCACACTACTATGTCACTGTACAGCACTGATCACATACACACACACTCTAAGAAGTTGTTTTTGAAATGAAAGCTCAGAAGTGCTTTCATAGCTTTCCAGCTTACAGTACTTGGTGTAGACCACGAGACCAGAGGTGTGTGTGTGTGTGTGTGTGTGTGTGTGTGTGTGCTTGAGGGGGCCAGTCATACGAGGTGTGTGTTTGTGTGTGTGAGAATGTGTGTGAGTGTGTGTGTGTGTGTGTGTGTTGGCTTTGAGGGGGCCTGTCATACGAGGTGTGTTTGTGTGTGTGTGTGTGTGTGTGTGTGTTGGCCTTGAGGGAGCCAGTCATACAAGGACAAGGCTCCGCTTGGCGTTCTTACACTTTGTTTTGTGGAGGCGGCCATGGCCGAAGAGATGCATGCCCTGCTGACAGACACACAGACAGACAGACAGGTGTCTTGCAGACGGGCGAGAATGAGGTATGTCTGCTCTGCGTTGTGATTGGCCCTTTGGTTGTTGTGGCTGGGAGGGGCTAGGCTTTGTGATGGAAACAGTAACCGTGGCGATGGTGGGGGGAGGGGGAGTGGCTACATACATACACTGCTGCAGCATGACTCACACCAACGGGCTCAAAGAGTTTAGTTGCCTGGCAACAGCAACATCGCAAGAGTAGGCATACAGTCCGTCAGTCCGGTCGCCGTGCCAACAGTTGGCGTCCCAGCTCACGAGTCCCCTGTCATTATGGAGATGAATTCCTCCTGGTTAACTGTCAAACACACACACACACACACACACACACACACACACACACACACACACACACACACACACATTAAATAAACAATATTAGCCTTGTTTGCACTCACTCCGTATTCCCTTCCTTAGGTCTAAGTATAGCTACAGAACAGGCTTGCAGTCCTCTGGGAAACACACAGTTGCACATTTCAGATGGGATTGAGTACCAATCCAAACCAGTAGATCCTCCTCACACTCTAGACTTGACTAAGCTCCCTGCAGGGAAACTAAGTTAGGTAACTAAGGTAACTAAAGCCCTATTCGCACGAGGCTAGTTAATGGGGGGACCTGGGGCTAAAGTAATGATAACCGGGAAATTTAGTCCCCGTCCGAACGCGCCATGTCAGTAAAGAATAGCGGAGTGTGTTGGCAAACTTCTGTCGAGAATTTTACCTCCTGTGAAACGGTCCGGAGAAATCTACCATAAGATACTACTCAATCCACGTGCGCACGCGACCCTCGGTAATAAGTAGGGCCAGAGCCTCCTCTCTCTAACCTTCCCTGACTCCGCCCTCTGCGTCCAATTTCGGACTTTCGCTTGTGCGTAACTAACAACTCCCTCCGCGTTAGATGTGAATACTGGGATTTCTTGTCCGTCCGAATTGGTCGCTTCTAATGCCTGACGTCATCTGTTAATCAACATTACTACCATACGTCTCCCATTAAACTAGTCCCGTACAATAGCGTCGTGAAGAAGTAACCACAGTAACTAAGTTAGCAACTATGCTTTTTGGGAAACAGTTTGGTCAACTGCACGAGAGGCTTCATCCACTAATGTGAATCCCTGCCTGGGTTAAAGGACAGATCTGAGTGATAAGGACAACATCGAAAAGTTTAACTATTTTGCGGGGGAGCAGAATTTTCATATACCAGGTATACGGAGAAGACAGTCATATTTGTATTTGTAGCTGTAGGCATGAAGCCATAAGGTACAAATCTGCAGGATAAAACCAAGGGAAGTGCCTGCAGTTCTCGCGCAATTTTATTGATAGTAGCTACAGTGCTTACCACCAGGCTTGAAGCACCTGGAAGCTACAACTAATGTCAAGGTGCCTCAAAGGCACAAACGTATCACACCTAATTCCATTAAGGAGTCTTACAACACATCAGATATTAGGCCCTACTTGTTTAAATACAATTAATCCAATGGCATCAAATGTCTCCCACATGCAAAAAAAGCACATTGGTTTTTCTGTCAAGCTCAAACAGGGCCTTTCACTAAACTGCAGTTACTATGGTGACCCAGAAGTAAACAGAAGGCAAAACATCAATCAGTAATCTTAAGGATCTGAAATGTAAGCCGCAATCTGTTGTTGGCTTACATTTGTGGTAAACAAGGCTGTACAGTACCTCAAGTTCTGCCATATATTGGGAAAAATATAAACTCTTCCCCATGTATACTGTATTTCAGGGCGATACTTCAAAGGCTTCATCACAAGTTTTTATTTTAATAGGACAGCAGAAGTCATTTTGAGGATACTCATTTGTAACAGGGAGAATAGCCACCCACAACACCCACTCTGCCTATCCACACTTCAACGCTGGTGAAACTTTTTACTCCGACAAGCGCCACAGGTGTCCTGTTATCTAGAAATAAAGGACAACCTGAGAGCCAATCAGAAAAACAGTATTCCACTCCGACCCGGGCGATAAGGACACCCTGACAGCCAATCAGAAAACAGTATTCCATTCCACCGATATGGGTGATAAGATTTTGCTACTCACTACCGCGGTGAGAAGGACCACG
>JAODXP020007123.1:65000-67500 GCA_027497455.2 Sardinella longiceps | reverse complement strand
CACACACACTCACACACACACACACACACACACACACACACACACACACACTCACACAAACACATATGCTGCAGTGGTTGGTTGTGATTGGAGGTCTGCTGTGGAGTTGATGCATGGGAATATTTATTCATCTAATGGCCTCCCTGCTGCGGTGGCCACACACACACACACACACACACACACACACACACACACACACACATAGAGGCGTGACCTGTGCCGCCACACACAGATGGCCACGGGCGATGGTTTGATCCATGGCTCCGTTCCTAATCATCCAGATCCATCACTAACACTGACCTGTGTGTCTAGTGTGACCAATGCGGCATTTCAAACACCAGATAAAGAATGGGCCAGTCCTCACCCGGCCATTGGTCCTCCTGTCCATCAGAGGGCGCTGTTAATGGGTCAAGACGAGAAGGGATATGCTGACGGCCAGAAATGACGTTGAAATCTTGCCGTTATGTCGGTTGCCTAGTAACAATGCCAAACAACCAACTTATATATACTGTACCTCTAAACAATCTACAGACATTTTTAAAACTTTAAATATTAATACTTAAATTGGAGGGGGGAAGCAAACCCCGCTCTGGTATTGTTTTTATTTGGTTTTGTAACTGTAACAGTACCCGCGAGATTCAGTGAGAACGTACGGTAAAGGTTTACCATCTAGTCTTTACCCGTTTAATGGGTCGCTCCTGACCTGGTCATGGGTCCTCCTATCCATCAGATGGCATGTGTGTGTGTGTGTGTGTGTGTGTGTGTGTGTGTGTGTGTGTGTGTGTGTGTGTGTGTGTGTGTGTGCGTGTTATTAGTATCATTATGACCTGCTCACTGAGATAGCAGAGGCTAGCAGAAAACCTCTCTTTCCCTTTTTCCATCTCTCTCTCTTTCTCCATCCCTCTCTCTCTCTCTTCCTCTTTCTCTCTTTCTCCATCCCTCTCTCTCTCTCTTCCTCTTTCTCTCTCTCTCCTCATCTTTCTGCCACTCTGTCAGCACTGGACATCTTCTGGCTCCTGCTCTTTCTCTAATCTATCGCTTTCTTTCTTCCTTTCCCTCTCTCTCTCTCTCTCTCTCTCTCTCTCTCTCTCTCTCTCTCTCTCTCTCTCTCTCCATCTGTGCCTCTGTGCTCTGTCTCTGCATGAGGATTGAGGACTATTATCCTGACAAGCCGGACTATTGCATAAAATATATAGTCTGGCAATGAGTGACAAACCTTGAATAAAAGGGCTAAAACTAAAACTAATCAGAGCATGCTAAGCCCTAGCCTGGCACGCCCTCCCAGTGACGTAACACCTTCGGCATTCCTGTCACTGGTCTGGCCAGCTGCTGATCGGGCAGGACTTCTGAATACCCCCAAACTGGGGAACGTCCCCCCCTTGGGCGAGAACCAATCAACTTTGAGCAGCTCCAACGGCTCTCAGTCCTGTTCAAGCAATTCCCTTTGCATCACTTACATCAGAGGAAAGAGTGGTGTGATTGGTTTTGCTTCGGCACCGCATTTTCTAACATCGACCAGTAGCAAACCGAGGCATTTCAGGGAGGCGGGTCAACCATGCGCTTTGAGAAATTTTGTTATACGGGCTCTTGGTCAGACCAAAGTCTCGTAGAGCTTTGAAAGTCGATGGCAATCAGGCTAGCTAAGCCCACTCAATGACTCCCTGTTCAGATAGGGCACTGTGTGTTGTCTTGCGGTGCTTTACAGACAGTACGGGAAGCATCCATGAGTGACAGGCCTTTATATATATATATATATATATATATCTCTTTCTCTCTCTTTAAAAACCTTTATCTCTCTTTTTACATACCTCTCTATCTCTCTCTCCCTCTCAAAAATCCTCTCCATCTCTTTATCTCTCTCTCTCTCTCTCTCTCTTCTCTCTCTCTCTCTCTCTCTCTTTAAAAACCTTTCTATCTCTCTTTTTACATACCTCTCTCTTTATCTCTCTCTCTCTCTCTCTCTCTCTATTTAAAAACCTTTCTATCTCTCTTTTTACATACCTCTCTCTCTCTCTCTCTCTCTCTCTTTAAAAACCTTTCTATCTCTCTTTTTTACATACCTCTCTCTCTCTCTCTCTCTCTCTCTAAAAACCTTTCGATCTCTCTTTTTACATACCTCTCTATCTCTATCTCTCTCAAAAATCATCTCCATCTCTTTAAACATCTCTTGCCCAACACTGCTCTCTCTCTCTCTTTAAAAACCTTTCGATCTCTCTTTTTACATACCTCTCTATCTCTATCTCTCTCAAAAATCATCTCCATCTCTTTAAACATCTCTTGCCCAACACTGCTCTCTATCTCCCCCTCTCTAGAAACAGACTACCCAGATTCTATAGGAACAACGGTGAAACCAGAGGGCGGAACCACATTAACCGGGTTTGTTGGGAAGCTGCCAATCACAGAGGCCATCACTAAACTCTATCAGGATACTTCAAACACCATGGAAAGTGCCATTGGTAAGGTGTGTGTGTGTGTGTGTGTGTGTGTGTGTGTGTGTGTG
>JAODXP020007123.1:55000-60000 GCA_027497455.2 Sardinella longiceps | reverse complement strand
AAGTCTCCTCATTATTTCAGACTGCAGACCCACATTTATATACATTTTTTCATTAATGTGTAATTATTTATTTATGTACATTATTTAATTTATGTATAATTACTGTGCAGCCTGTGGGCTTTCAAATAATATTGTTGTTTACCCCACACAATGTGCAGGGACCATCTCTGCTATCTACAGGCTGTAAAAAAAATATTTACTGAAGAACTCAACTACTTTTACTTAAATGAAATAGAAAATGCGAATAAATACCTAAGAGAATTACCCAGGGTTCCTACAAGTTTCTTCAAGTCAAATTCAAGACTTTTTAAGACCATTTTAAGACCATTTATGTAAAAACTTAAGGCCTATAGCGCAACCCATTTCACAGACCTACGGCAAAGAAAAACCTGCCGATCCACTCTTGTGGTCGTAGATGCAGGAGCTGTAGTACTGTACTGTAGTACACTCTGGCGATGGAAGGTGTTTGATCCATCCGTTTGATAGAATTGATGTGCTTGGACAACTTGGCATGAGACTCTAAAGCCTTCTCGCCCATGTTACCAAGGTCAGGGATGAAAAAGGTGAGTGGGGAAATAGCGGTACGTGGCACACACCAACCAGCGCACAGGCTTTGCCTTAACACTGCAAATATCAGATTTTTCCTTTGTAACTAGCATGATTGTTTCTATGGATCTCAAATGGGGGGAAAGAAGCATGTTACTTCACTATGAAAAGCTATTACAAAAGAACAATCAAGTACTTTGAAGACTCATAAAACTTAACAGAGCATAATAGCAATAGCACCTTATAGCAATCCCTCCCAATACTCAATTTAACACATTATGACATCCTAGAAGTCATGTGTAAGCTTGCTTTCTTATGGATGATGGTGAGGCATAGACAAACTGAGCCTCTAGCATCTCAGCCAAGTATGACTGACAGTTCAGTGTCAGGGCCCAGGCTACTGTCAAATACAGCAAGGGTGGAACTATAATACCCATCAAAAAACAATATCAACTCCACTGCACTGTTTTTGATAGCACTGACAAAACTTATGCAGACTAGCCTATGTTTAACAGACTAGGCTTAAAACAAAAGCAATAGGCTACAGGTAGGCTAATTAATTGTCTCTGCATAAAGCACTGTGCTGGCTTGTGGTATCAAAATAGCTCTATGAATAGCTATTAATAATGAAAATATAATTTAGAAAAAGTAAAATGGAATAATCCTTCAAGAACGAACAAAGTTCCACCCTTTCAGCGGATGGAGCGCATATGGACCTGCGCAACTTATGACTTTCTCTAACCACCAGTTTGTGAGGCAACGTTTTTAGTATTTTTTTTCCCCCTGAGATGCATCTTCGTTCGCGATTCAGTCAGGCCTTGCGCATGACCTTTCAGGTAGACCATTTTAGACGTTGAGGAATATTTTTTAGGACGTTATGCGTCGTTTCCCCAAGTGTCGGAAAATTGCATCTATGCACAATGAGATAGTTAAAATGCGGCCTATCAATAACGCATAGAAACTTAATCCAACTCAAATCCTTATGTTTTTCGTGAAAATAATCAGGCTATTTAAATTACAGTCTGGGGAAGAGAGATGCCTGCTTATTCTACAGGTCATCAGCGTAGCCTACCGGTATTTTGTTAGGCTACAGCAATTAATCACAATGATCAATCCGCCTATGGTCAGTCTATTACATGCTAAAAATTGTTGGCTAGTATGGCCATAGCCTGCCTATTTATAAAATTTAAAATGTCTACTACAATTTTGAGTCTCGAAATTAAAATGTGGGGTTACCAGTCACATGCCATCCTGCTGCAAGTCTCCCGACCCATCCTCGTTATGCTCACATGCTTGCTGCTTGTGTTTGTTTTGGTGCTGCAGTGACGTGTTCGGACCCAAAGCAGCGTTGCGTTCAGAACTTTGGTTCCGCCAGCTATTTAGGCTACGTAACCTATTTAATCCAATTATGGTGGTTGACAAATGAAACTTTTTTGAGGAGAATACAATACGGAGAAGAATAGGCCTACCTACTGCATAAATTTTAAGACCAAGACATCAAAATTCAATACTTTTTCAAGTCTTTTTAAGGTATTATTTCCAAATTCGCAAATTTAATGCTTTTAAGACTTTTTAAGACCGCGCGGGAACCCTGATTACCTCTACTAATTAAATATAGTTTGGCCAAATAGGTTATAAACTGGCCAAATAGGTTATAAAGGTAATTCATTTACTTAGAGTTACAGTTATAGTTTGTGAACAAAGGTCAAATATTTGTATTCATGTTGTTGATGTTATTGATATACAAAGTACAATCAGTAAGAATTTGTACTTTCTAAGCATTTTGTGGTAATCTTGTTATACATACCTGGCAACAACTTCTTGACATTTGATGCAAACTGAGTTTTAAACCTGTTTGTTTGTTTGTCTGTTTGTTTATGATCTTGTTTGCCAGTGCTCCTCATTGCCATGTTACTGGTGTTCCTGACTATGGCACCGGTGTTTTTATTTATTTGTTTATGTGTTTGTTTGTTTGTTTGTTTATGAACTTGTTTGCCAGCGGTCCTCATTGCCACGTTACTGGTGCTCCTGACGATGGCTATAGTGTGTCGCTACATGCTAAAGCACAAGGGCTCGTACTACACGAATGAGGACAAGGAGTCCAACTGGAGCGACTCAGAGAACGCACAGCTCAAGAGCAGCCACTCCTTTGAGGACGACCTGGATGAAGGCAAGAAAAAAAAAATCAATCAATCAATCAATCAATCAATCAATCAATCAATATATGTACAAGTATATATATATATATATATATATATATATATATATATATGTGTGTGTGTGTGTGTGTGTGTGTGTGTGTGAGTGTAGACTATGTATATGTATGTATAGTCTAAAACAGATAGATCTGATTCTTGATTATGATTATCCGATTCATGATTGTTGTAAAAGCTACAGTATTTGGCATTGGTGTAGAAGATTTGGCGGATCCTACATGGGTGGAACACACACACACTGGTAGCTCTGCTGCCCAAAAACACACATACTGGTGCCTAACTCTGCTGCCCAGAAACACACATAGGCTATTAGTACCTACTGCAGTTCTACTGCCCAGAAACACACATACTGGTACCTACCTATCTATCTATCTATCTATCTATCTATCTATCTACATTGTATCTATCTATCTATTAGCCTAGACTCTAGACGTACCCCTAGTGGTAGCAAATTTGAATTTGCACAGAGGTACGTCTAGAGGCCACTGATAGAAACCCGTTTTAGCCTTCCTCTGGAGGCGGATAACCAATCACAGCGCGGTATGTGTACAGGAAATCGTAAGGCGGGCTTTGTACGATGACGACAGCCCTGCTCAAACCAGAGCGGAATCGTCTTTGGCTTTAGTTTTGGACGGAATTGCACTTGTCATTTTCTTTGAAAGTGAAACAAGAAAGTGCACTGAAGTTTTTCGTTCTGAAAAAGATGTCTTTGCCGTGTTACCGACGGGCTACGGGAAAAGTTTGATATACCAGCTGGTACCACTGGCCGGAACGCTAGCCTATTACGTGGAGAGGCAGTTTGAAAGACAACGCAATCACCCGCCCCTCCATTGAGGTACAGTCTATCAGTGGTCTTCAGACTATACATTCTTATGATATAGTCTGACGTGTCAGGCTATCTATCTATCTGTCTATATTCAGAAACACATATACTGCTACGCACTGTAGTTCTGCTACTCAGAAACACACACACTGGTGCCTAGCTCTGCTATTGAGTAACACACATACTGCTACATACTGTATTTCTGCTACACAGAAACACACACACTGCTACGTTCTGTAGTTCTGCTACTCAGAAACACACACACTGGTGCCTAGCTCTGCTATTGAGTAACACACACACTGCTACACAGTGGCGTCGCCAGGCGATTTTTACGGGGCTTTAGCCCGGGGGTAATTTGAGCCGAGCCCGGGGTAAATTTTTTTTGAATGCTTTATACATATAACTTTACAATTCAATAATCTGCCATAACTGAAATACTTGTTTCGCTGTTTTATTCCGTTATAGTTTGTTTTCTTGTCTCACAGCCTATCAAAATAAGGAAGGATCATATTTACTTGTCTCTGATTAGGCGAAGTCGGCGCGGGGCGGGGCGGGGCTGAACAGGGACCCGAGATGAGTCTCGTGCCTGAAATGTTTACGGTCAGCAACGCGCGCTGTCAGTGGCTCAGAGCAGCTTAGCAGCTAGTGGTTGGTTTGTCAATTGGCTTTTGCTAGTGAGCTGTAATGTTGTGCAGAACTGTAAGACTGTTTGGCCAAATGATCTTACAGTTTTAAGAATGTAATTTCTGTTTCAAGAAATGAGCCAAAGCAACAGAGAAAAACTGCAATAACCATACCCTGCAAAGCAGGGGCGCCTGCAGGATTGAATTGTAGGGTACGCACAAAAATTGAATTTTAACATTGACTAACATGAACATTATCTAGCTGAACGATAAACTCGACAGTGAACTTTTGTTGCATTCACACACACACATGCGCGCGGGCAGCACTGCGTTACTTGATGGGGAGCACCAACTTTTTTTTTAACCTGTCATTATATGGCAAGGACGTGTCTTGGAAAAATGGAGACTCCTGTTTCTCACATAGGAGAGTTCATTTGGGTTTGTGAGCAGCCTATCCTGTTGAAGGTAGAGGACACATCATGGATGCATCAATTGGGTCTAAGCGCTTCGATGCTGTTGTTTTTAAGGCAAGCGAAGATTTCGCACAACCCAGGAAATTGTTTGTGATATTGTCGGGTTGGATTAACAATATTATGAATGAAGTATGCTTATTTAGAAGGAATTACTGGCGTGGTTTAGACTTCACCAACTTCTTGCACTATAGCTGCCCGGTGTAGGGACAGGGCCTCTCCCCCAGCCTTTTCCCTTCCACTGGCGCGCGAAAGAAGGGTGCCCACTACATTACTATTATAATGCATAGCCTAGAGTGATATCGGCGTGGCATGGGCACTC
>JAODXP020007123.1:47500-50000 GCA_027497455.2 Sardinella longiceps | reverse complement strand
TTGGTTAAGTTGTCTAAGTTCTTGTTAGAGTAAAGAATCAGTTCTTCAAGTTATCGTGTGTTGTTGTGCACTTGGGTTCACTCAACGTAGAACATTATGACCAGGCTAGCAGAGAGTTCAGCTCTGAAGAAGAGTCATTCAAAAAGCTGCACACACACACTCTCAAACACACACACACACACACACACACACACACACACACACACAACCTAAGTGGACTGAATCCAGTGGGGAAATCGTCAGGCCTTATGGTGTCGTTTAGGGGCTCGATAAAACGTGTCGGTCAATGATGAGGTGGGAGAGCATCGTTACGCCTGGATGGAGTCCACACCTGTGCACACACCTGTACTGAGTTTCACTTTCTAATCATCTGGAAAAGAGTCAGAGTGTGTGTGTGTGTGTGTGTGTGTGTGTGTGTGTGTGTGTGTGTGTGTGTATGTGGTGTGTGTGTGTGTGTGTGTGTGTGTGTGTGTGTGTGTGTGTGTGTGTGTGTGTGTGTATGTGTCCTGGGAGGTCCAAAAAGCTGGGCAGATAACACAGGGTCAGGCCAGATGAGGCTGACTGATCTCAACTATTAGTGCTTAATGTGTGTGTGTGTGTGTGTGGTGTGGTGTGTGTGTGTGTGTGTGTGTGTGTGATCTGATCTACACTATTAGGGCTTAATGTGTTTTTGGTGTTAATCTGCCCATTAGGCTGGCCTCCATCGCTAAAACAAATACCGCCTGTCACACACACACACACACACACACACACACACACACACACACACACACACACACACACACACACACACCGCCTCACTGCTATTCTTTACAAGCCCCTGGTTGTTAGCCAAGAGGAGATAAACACAGCGGTAAAACGCTCCTCAAAAGTTCTCCAAAGTAGTGTTAAACTTGCTCTTCCCATTTCTATTTTTATTTGTGCACAGTGTCAGTGTTGATGTTGGAAAACAAAACAGAGTATTGAAAAAAAAAAAGAACAGAAAAATCTTTCATCTTGTTCTTGTCACTGCAACCAATACATTAGCATATGATTAAAGCCAGTGCCCTGCTTTCTGCTTGATGAAAACATTTTCTAATTAGCGACGAGCCAAGAGAAGAGCAGCATTCTTCCCCAGCACACACACACACACACACACACAACCACACACACAACCACACACACACAGCAGCTCATTCTCAGGGAAGTGGCAACAGCAGCAGGAAAGTTTCAGAAAGATGAGACGCAAATAAGACACTCGCAGGGAGTGTGTGTGTCTCTGTGTGTGTGTGAGTGTGTGTGTGTGTGTGTGTGTGTGTGTGTTCTTTTGCAGCCTCCAACAAAGCAACTCCACATCACGCAGCAGAGGTGTATTCAAGCACCTAGAACCAGGGCCCAGAACTGACCTTAAACAAACCAGAGGCGTGTACTTGTGTGTGTTTCCAGAACCAGGGCCCAGAACTGACCTTAAACAAACCAGAGGCGTGTACTTGTGTGTGTTTCCAGAACCAGGGCCCAGAACTGACCTAAACAAACCACAGCCGTGTACTTGTGTGTGTTTCCAGAACCAGGATCCAGAGATGGCCTAAACACACAGCATCCGCACAGATCTGATCCAGACCCCAGAAATAGATTAAACACTGTCAGCACGGTGAGTCACCACACCCCGTTCTAACGCAATAGGCTTCCATTTTACACCTGGTATCTGAACATCGAAAAATAACACTGCGGCCAAGGCAATGTTATCATAGACACTACAGTACATAAATCAGCACCAAAATTGAATCAATTATTACTTGTCCCAATGCACACATTGTCCAAGAAGTTCCATCGAAATCCGTGCAGTACTTTTGGAGTTATTTTGTACACAGACACACAGATAGACACCAATGGAGGTAAAAACACACTCCAAACACACTCCATACGGAGGTAAAAACACACTCCAAACACACTCCATGCACCTTTTTTTCTCCTCACAGGTTTGCAAGACAACACTCAGATTACAACACTCAGTCCTCAGATTTCAGATGAAAGTTGAAAAAATGACACACTGGGTGATGCAGTCTCACCTGTGATTGGTGATGAAGCGTCATGTGATCATGGAGGCCAAACCTCAAACAAATCTGTTCTGCTCCTGTCCATCTTACACACACACACACACACACACACACACACACACACACACACACACACACACACACAACACAACACAACATAAGACGACACAATAAGGGCAGCCTGATCTGAAGCTGACACACACACACACACACACACACACACACACACACACACACACACACACACACACACACATGTCAGTTCCTATTGATTTTCAGGTGTAAGGTGAACACCTGCCAAGATAAGAAGAGAAAGAGAGATGTGGACTTCTTGTATGTGGATGTCTTGAAGACATGAAGAAAAAAAAGAAGAGATGTGGACCTCGGAACACACACACACACACACACACACACACACACACACACACACCACCACCATGAAGACTTGAAGAAAAAGAAGACAT
>JAODXP020007123.1:37500-42500 GCA_027497455.2 Sardinella longiceps | reverse complement strand
TTAGAGCCTCCATCCCTCTGAGTAGATAGTGGAGACAGAGGGGAGGAGGAGAGAGGAAAAGAGAGGAGGGGGATGGAGAGGAGAGAAATGGAGGGAGAGGAGAGGAGAGGAGGAGAGAAAAGAAGAGAGAAGAGAAAAGGAGAGGAGAAGAATAGAGAGGAGAAAGGGAGAGATAAGGTGAAGGAGGAGGGGAGGAAAAGAGTGGAGGGGGATTGAGAGGGAGAGAAATGGAGGACAGGAAAGGAGAGGAGGAGAGAAAAGGAGAGGAGGAGAGAAAAGAAGAGGAAGAGAGAAAAGAAGAGGAGAAGAATAGAGGGGAGAAAAGGAGAGATACGGTGAAGAGAGGAGAGCAGAGAAGAGAAGAGAAGTAAGTAAGTAAGTAAGTAGTAAGTAAGTAAGTAAAATTTATTTGTATAGCACATTTACAACCAAAGTGCTTTACAGCAAGAGCATAAAAGAAAAAATAAAATAAATAAATAAAAAAAAATGACAAGACAGGGTAGAGTAAGGCACATTGTGTTTCAAGACAGGACAAAATGACAAAGACACTAACAGCAAGCATATTTCAGGATACTCCAAGAAACAGGATCAGAGACAGTCAAATGCAAGGCAGGAAAAGATGAGTTTTAAGTGATGATTTAAAACTGAAAAGAGATGTAGTGGATCTTAATTCACTTGGTAGACTGTTCCACAGCTTCGGAGCAAAAACACTGAACGCTCTGTCCCCTTTCTGTGTCAGTCGGGAACATGGGGTGTTGAGAAGCGCCTGAGAGGCAGATCTTAACGAGCGTGTCTGGGTGTATGGACATAGCATGTCCATGATATACACTGGTGCTAGCCCATTTAAGGATTTAAAAACTGTCAGTGCCACTTTGTACAGAATTCTGTAGTTATGAGAATTCTGAGAAGAGAGGTGTGGAGAAAAGGAGAGATATGAAAAGGAGTGATGTAAAGAGAAGAGAAGTGTGGAGAAAAGGAGAGGAGGGGGGAGGAGAAGAGAGGAGAAGAGATGAGGAGAAGAGTGAAGAGAGGAAGAGGAGAGTTGAGGTGAAGAGAGGAGAGGAGAGGAGAGGAGGAAAGGAGAGTTGAGGAGAGTTTTGCTGCAAAGCTTTTTACTTCTTTTTTCCTTCCTCACCACTTTCAAAATGTCAAAGCAAATGGCACATAGAGGGAGACGTTCTCTTCCTCCTCTCCTCTCTTCCTCCTATTTCTCTTCCTCCTACTTTCCACATACTGTGTGTGTGTATGTGTGTGTCTGTGTGTGTGTGTGTGTGTGTGTGTGTGTGTGTGTGTGTGTGTGTGCTCCTCCTGCAGCTATTTTAAGGCCCTTGGAGCGAGCAGAGCCACACCGTCACCATTATTTAAATACCGCCAGACTTTTCTCATTTACACTGTGACACCATAGCCAATACACACACACACACACACACACACACAACATCTCTCTCTCTCTCTCTCTCTCTCTCTCTCTCTCTCTCTCTCTCTCTCTCACACACACACACACACACACACAGACAAGGAATGGTGTTTAAGTCCAAAGCTACAATTTGGCTGTGTTTCCCTGGAAAGGTCACTGCACATTTGAAGAGGAAGGACAACACACACACACACACACACACACACACACACACACACACACACACACATGCACGCAATGCGAAAGGGGAGGCACATCAAGAAATACACTCAAATTGCACACACGCACACACACCTGTAAACACACATGCACACCCTCACACACAAACACACACACACCCTCACACACACACACACACACACACATGCACGCAATGCGAAAGGGGAGGCACATCAATGCTTAGTTTACACTTCCCCGGGTCTTCAAGAAACCGGTTATCTTCCCTCCCCCGAGTAAGAAAACAATCGCATTTACACAAACATCAAAAACGGCTAAGAAAGGCGGTGACAATTAACCACCACGTCACAGTTTTATCAAAGATCTTTCAAGGGAGCAACATCGTGGCAGATGGCCACAAACGTGAAGTGTTTCAGTCTGCATTAGCAGCAGTACCACATTAACGTTACGTCACATCATTAACATTTTCCCTTAAGAAATTATAGAATTATATTAATGTATGTGTGCCATAATATTGTCTCTGATCATTAATGAAACCAACACATGACAATTCAATCGCTCCTCTGCAAAACAATGTTGTATGAACCAAGTGTGCTTTTTAGCTTTAGACAGAGAGGGTTTGTTTGGCAGTTACCATGACGACATAGCTATATGCTAACTATAAGCTAGTTGTTTTGGACTTTACTCAAACCTCACATATTGCTGTAAACTATGTTCACGTTTGCTCTGTCCACTTAAAATGAACTCAGTAATGTTACCCGCAGGCTGTCAATAAATTACATCTGAAATATAAATGTAAAACATTACGTTAGCTAGATCGCTAGCGTTAGCTCGCTAACAACTTTTAGTAGGCTATTTACTGCCTGGCAGCTTCATCTGATAGAAATACCAACAGTAACAGTTTACAACATTAGTCTTGAAATCATGTTAAACACTTACAGAATATGAGAGATACATGCCAAAAAAACCCTGATAACTCCAAAAAGACGATTTATTGGTAAAAGTCCTGACATCATTCAAAACCAGGTGGTGCCCCTTGTGAAAATAGAACTACTATGCGCGAACGCTTCTCGTTTGCTCCAACTGTCTTTGGTGCTAGAGCTCCGGTTATGGGTAGTTACACAAATCTCTGAAGACGGGGTTCTCCGACATCTCCACCTTGCCCGGAGTTCGTGAGATTCTCCGTCTTCACCTTCGGATAAGTGTAACAGAGAGGTGCAACCGCAGAGAAACATGTGCGTCTTTATGGTTAGCTGTGTTTGTGTAAACGGGGTCCAAGAAATACACTCAAATTGCACACACGCACACACACCTGTAAACACACATGCACACCCTCACACACAAACACAAACACACACACACCCTCACACTCACACACACACACACACACACACACACACACACACACATACAAACACACACAAACACAAACACTGAAAGTGCAGTAGATTTGTAATTCCATGTGATGAACTGAGCAGACGTGGTGCAGTAGTTATGAGTTTGATGCACACACACACACACACACACACACACACACACACACACACACACACACACACACGTACATGTGACGAGCTGAGCAGACGCAGTGCAGTAGTTATGAGTTTGATGCACACACACACACACACACACACACACACACACACACACACACGTACATGTGACGAGTTAAGCAGACGCAGTGCAGTAGTTGTGAGTTTGAGCTCATGAGGCAAACCTGTGATTGTTTGGTTTTGGTTAAGCCTCCTTGCTCTGACCTTTAGGAGAATCACACACACACACACACACACACACACACACACACACACACACACACACACATGTGCGAGTGCCTGCACAAACACAACCACCCCCACACGCCTGCTCACCCACCCACACACACACACACACACACACACTGTTACGGCCAGCCACGCTGGCCACAACATAAAAGACAAAAAAAGTCTTCGGCTCGTATTTAGGGGTATTTATTTAACAGAAAGATACAATAATGAAATAGATGAAAATATGAAATGAAGAAAACATGTTAACAAAAATAGCAAAAGAATGTCAAGGCAGGAGCGGGCCACCCGGTCCTGGCAAAAACCAAAATGGAGAGAACCCCCTAGTCAGGCCAGGCAAGCTTTAAATGGAGCTCAGCTCCACCCCCACACACACCTGAAACATACCAGAAGTAAATAGTTGAAAGGAATTGTAGACTGAGCCACCTAGAGGTGGAAGGACGTAACACACACACACACACACACACACACACACACACACACACACACACACAATGACAAATGCAATGACAAATGCATCAATATACAGAGAGAAAGACTCAATCATGTGCTCTCTCTCACACACACACACACACACACACACACACACACACACACACACACACACACGCCAGCAAACACACACACACTGACAAATACACACATGCACACACAAACACATGCCGGTACAAACACACCAACACAAGTACACACATGCACACGTGAGCACGTCCCTTCACACACACACACACACACACACACACACACGCAAGCACACACACAAACACACACACACACATGCAAGCACACACACACACACACGCACACATGCAAGCACACACACACACACACACACACACACACACACACACACACACACTTGTCAAAGATATAAAATTTGTCCGGGCCTAATCAATACAGATTAGGTGAGTGGAATTGATAACGTTATAAAACTAGTAATTACATTCTATCCTTAGCGCAACCAATAAAACGCTCCTCACACACACACACACACGCACACATACACACACACACACACACACACACACACACACACACACACACACACACACACACACACACACACATACACAAACAGAAACACACAAATAGACACACATACACAAACACACACTAATGCACAAGCAGACACAAACATACATACACACACAAACACACACTAATGCACAAACAGAAACAAACACACACACACACACACACACACACACACACACACACACACACACACACACACACACACACACACACACACACACACACGGGCCTCTGCATTCTTTCAGAGTTGTTGGGACACTGGGGGAGGGCAGGGCCGGCAGGAGATAAAACCTTATGGACCGTGATTGCAATGCTGAGAGGATGACACTGAGAGACCCCCACTCACACACACACACACACACACACACACACACACACACACACACACACACACACACACACACACACACACACACACACACACACACACACACACACACACACACACACACACACACACACACACACACACACACACACACACACACACACACACACACACACACACACACACACTCATACTGATGATACAGAAAGGACCACACACATATACATAAACACACACACACACACACACACACACACACACA
>JAODXP020007123.1:30000-32500 GCA_027497455.2 Sardinella longiceps | reverse complement strand
CTTTGCAGACGGCCGAAGCCTTAAAGAGGTATCCCCCATCCATCCATCAAACATACAGTGGGCAATGAATATCACAACACAGATACGTACATATCAATACTTTTCAGATACATAAACATTATATGCCATCCATGTACTTTCTGTGCAATAATAATAATATTTTAAAGGGACACTAAAACTAATGTGACGCCGTCACAGATCCCCCCCCCCCAGCCGGAGGCAAGGAGGCTGAACACCCCATAGGGCTTCAAAGTGACCACATTATCAGTGTCGTTTTTTATTTTTCATGGTCATTCCACTGTAAGATGGTAGCTGACGGGGTGAACTCTTCTCATCCAATTGGCTGGACCCGACCACTATGGCACTAGCCTTGATGAGAAGTCTCTGATGCTGTAGAGAGCGTAGGGGAATGTCGCCAGACCAGGTTTCCCGACATGAGTCGTACGCCTCTCCTGTGGGTACTAAAAACCTGGCTTGTCTGGATGAATATGCCCCAACTCTCTTATGGGCTGATCATTTTAAGTTTTTTGTGAAACCCGACATGGGTATGGATGTTGAGGTGAAGTAGGTGGTACACACACAGTCCTCTTCAGTGGACCTTTGAGGGATCTTCTGGGTCCGGTGAAGTTCGACCTGGGCCTTCTCCAGTACTCCTTCACTGGAACCGGACGCTTGAAACCAGACAGCTTCTGTTTCTCAGCCTTGCAGTGCTGGCAGGTGTTGCAATCCTCAACATAGCTCCATACATCAGGTCTAATGGATGGCCACCAGGCCACCTTCAGGAGCCTGAGGAGTGTTCTTAGCCTGCCCAGATGTCCCCTCTGTGGATGGTTGTGGAACCCAGCCAGAAAGACGGGCACCAGGGACTTGGGTACGACCAGCTGGCACTTTTCTTCGCCTTTCACAGGAAACCGCCGATACAGGAGCCCCTGCCGTACTGTAAAGCCAGTTGTGGCACACCTACTGATGGTGTCAGTCTTTCTGGCAATGTCCATGACCTCAGGATCCTCATTCTGCGCCTTCCTTATTTCGGCCAAGGAGCAGGACACGTTGAAGGACCCCCCAGAGGCATTCATGGCAACCCATGCTGGCACCGGAAAGGGTGGTGTGACATCTCGGGACATGGTGACAGGCAAGATCTTTTGGCTGTCTCCTTTACCCTGATCTGGCTGTGAATGTGGCTGGAGAAGCGCTCCAGAACACAGTGTCTGACGCTGGGCACCCACAACGTTGTTCGCTGGTCGGCTTGCTTTAGGCTCTGGAACAGGTGCGATGGTAGGCATGACACCCTTGGCTATAGGCACCATGGCAGGAGTGTTCATGCTCAAGAGCTGAGTCGAGGCACCATTACTGGCAGGCAAGGACAAAACATGGGCGTCCATGGCAATAGGTGCCTGTGTCTGAGTGGACACACTAACAGATGAGCGGGCCAATGGGACACTGCAGGACATATGAGCAGGAGCGGTGCAGCTATGCGATGGTGGGAGAAGCCTGGGAAGAGCTACAAGACTGGAGCACTTCAGCCGTTCAATCTCTGCTCTCCATTTCTCATCGCGCCTTTGTAAGCATTCCATAAGCTTGTCCTCAAACCGTTTTAATGTTGATATCGTGGTTTGCTCCAGCGCATCAACACGGCTGCTCATATAGTTTCGTATTCCTGCTTCTCTATTTAAGGTACTATTGACAGAATCTCTAAAATCTGTCTCGAGATCATTTAATCTGTCCATGACTGACTTTAAATCAGTGATGATGGCTGGAAGAGCAGGAAATGTGGGGTAAGAAAAGCTACCCTCGTTGTCAGTGCTTTCACCACTCTCCTCTGAGTCAGATATGTATAGAGAACTGATCAGTGATGTTACTTCCCCTACAGGATTCCCTCTAGTGGCCCAGGCATCTCCACTCAGTTCATGGCGCTGTACTCTAGGCCCGTGTGCTGGTGTTGGTGTGTGAATGCTGGTGCCATGTTCAACTATTTCCTCCACCTGACGTTCACCAAGCTCCACAAGTGGTGTAACTGCCGTTTCAGACATTTTCCGTTTTTTTTTTTTTTTTTTAATAAACTGTTTCAGTGCAATCAAACAATGTAGTCAGTGTGAATATATATACAGCAAAACGCAGGTATAATAAACAATTAACAAAACAAATATTCACAGCAATTTAGTAACAATAAAGCAAAATCAAAGATTGCATTTCATTCCCCGTGCGCACAGGCCACCATCTGTAACGATCGCCCTTTTAAACTTTGTTAAAAGGGACGTGCTACTTTAAACGCTCAAGGGGGTTCTTTTGAATGAATTAAATTACTGTAAATACTTTCGTTAACTTTCAATACTGTGTCAATGAATACATCATTAAGGTCATAAAATAAATGAGTATCAGCAAAATAACAATGCAAGAAGCAGATATGCAAATGTTCAGACAGCGCTGAACCACAGTTAGTAAGAAAGACGCTGCAAACAATATTCCATTAAATGACGCGTCATGCGCGGTATATTATACA
>JAODXP020007123.1:7500-20000 GCA_027497455.2 Sardinella longiceps | reverse complement strand
GTGTGTGTGTGTGTGTGTGTGTGTGTGTGTGTGTGTGTGTGTGTGTGTGTGTGTCTTTTTGAGAGCTTTTTTTTCTCTGTATATTACCTCAGGGGGGCAAAAAGGTGAAGGGGTTGTTGCTTCTGAGTATATGTGTGTGTGTGTGTTTGTTTGTGTGTGTGTGCGCGTGTGTGTGTGTGTGTGTGTGTGTGTGTAGAAGACTAACATCAATTGGGAGGATTTGAAGGACACATATCTCTGAGAGTAATAGAAAATAGCTGTGCTCTTATTTTGTATAGAGACACACATACACGCACACATACACACACAAACACACACACACACACACACACACACAGAGAGAGAGAGAGAGAGACTCATGCATAAACACCAACACACAGGTACACACATACAGGCGAACACATACACTCATATGTACGTAGACACACAGGTAAACACACACATACATACACACACACACACACACACACAGACAAATACACCCATACAGATATACACACCCACGCACACACAGACAGACACACACACAGACACACATAGAGACAGAAATAGACAGGTACACCCATACATTTTACTTCTTTATTTGTGTCCACAATTCAAAATAATGACACACATAGATACAAATGTAGCAGCTGCAATAGATGCACAATTAATGTGAATTAGCTATATGACCAACATTGACCACAGCAGTGCAAATTCATCAGACATTATGGATATAAACAGCCTGCCACTTGATAAGACCTGTTTATACGCTGCTTTAATCGCCGAAAATAAACACATTTCAGTAGCATTTTTGCAGCTGTTGCATTACCAACAGCAACTACCACGGCTCAGCACCAATACCATGCTGCGCTTGCACCCACACAGACACCCACACACACACACACACACACACACACACACACACACACAGGTGAACCCCTCCTCTGGGCAGCTGTCCTCTCAGTGGGTAATTGCAGGTGTGAGCACAGAGTAAAGAGTGGAACCCCTGGGCCATTACAGCACATTAATATTACTGCACGTAGTGTGTGTGTGTCTGTCTGTCTGGGTGTGTGTATGTGTATGTGTCTGTGTGTGTGTGTGTGTGTGTGTGTGTGTGTGTGTGTGTGTGTGTGTGTGTGTGTGTGTGTGTGTGTGTGAGAGAGAGAGAGATAGAGAGAGAGAGAGAGAGAGAGAGATTATGGAAAGTGGACACATGCTAACTGATGGGCAGTCCCATTGCACCTCACCTCACGGAGAGTTCATTTAAGTTAAGTTAAAATCTCAGAACATATGATGTTAAAATCCAAGGTCCATATAGAATAGTCTTAAATTCTCAAGTCTAAATGGTGTTAAAATCCCAGTGTTAAAATGTCAGTGTCATATGGTGTAAAAATCTCAATGTTAAAATTTAAGGGGCACAATAGAATAGTGTTAAAATCTCAGGGCCATATATAGTGTTATAAATCCTCAGTATCAAAATGTCAGAGCCGTATGGTGTTAAGCCGTCTGGTGCCAAACCGTGTTTTAAAACCTCAGTGTTAAAATCTCAGGGCTGTATGGTGTTAAAATCACAGAGTTAAAATCTCAGGGCAGTATGATTTTTAAAACCTCAGTGTTAAAATAACACTGCCATATCATGTTACAAAACCTCAGTGTTAAAATCTCAGGGCCGTATGATGTCAAAACCTCAGGGCCGTGGAATATCTCTCCCCCATTAGGTTTTTTCTGGTTTCTTGAATCGAATAGTGTTAAAATCTCAGGGCCATATAGTGTTAGAAAAACCTCAGTGTTAAAAATCTCAGGGCCTGTATCGTGTTATAAAAGCTCAGTGTTGAAACCTCAGGGCCGTGTAATGTCTTTCCAACACTAGTTATTTTGGTTTCTTGCAGAGGAGAAGAGCAGAGAAGAACAGAGCCAGACAAATGGATGTGGCTTTAAAGAGGAAGTGGAGGAGGCTTACATAAATTTAGCAAAGTGCTCTGTAATGATCCACACCTCCCCCACCCACCTCCTCCTCCTCCTCCTCCTACACACACACACACACACACACAGACTCATCTTAAACCTACAGCCTTGTCTGCCCACGCAGGAATATAAATGTGAAATACACTCCACCAGACACCTTCACACACACACACACACACACACACACACACACACACACACACACACACACACACAGAGAGAGAGAGAGAGAGAGAGAGAGAGAGAGAGAGAGAGAGAGAGAGAGAGAAACGGTGCGTGGGATGAAAGAGAGAAGTTGTCCTTCGAGCTTGTTTGTAGTGACAAACTTTGGGGGCACTAACTCATAACCCCGTCTGCAATTACTCACTTGACTGCGGGCCGTTTTAGATTTAATTAAAAGTGGGAGCCTAATATCACTTGTCACTGCACCTGACAATGTGGTGCACGCGCAAACACACACACACACACACACACACACACACACACACACACACACACACACACACACACACATACACACACATCTGACAATGTGTTGCCATGACGCCTTGCACTCATTAGTGAAAGCAGCCTTTTTGCTCAATCTCTGCCGGTGCTTTGCCGCTGCGTTGTTATGGTGATTACCTACCACATAGAGTAAACATAAACTAAACAGCATAGCCCTGCCTTACAGGAACTAAACGACACCGCATAGCCCTGCCTTACAGGAACTAAACTACACCGCATAGCCCTGCCTTACAGGAACTAAACTAAACAGCATAGCCCTGCCTTACAGGAACTAAACTACACCGCATAGCCCTGCCTTACAGGAACTAAATGTTAGTGCAGAAGCTGTAATAACATAGCCCTTTCTAAAAGGATATAAACAACACAGCTATAAGCCCTCGCTTCCCTTTCATTTCACTGCATTTTTAAATAAAGCTTTTGAACTTGAACATGATAGCCCTGCCTTACAGGAACTTAGCTGCATATCCCAGTCTTACAGGAACCAAACAGTATAGCCCTGCCTTACAAGAACTAAACAACATAGCCCCGCCTTACAGGAACTAAACAGCATAGCCCTGCCTGACAGGAACTAAACAGTATAACCCAGTCTTACAGCAACTAAACAGTATAGCCCTGTCTGACAGGAACCAAAGGGAATGCCGTGCCTCACAGGAACTAAACGTCAGTGTTGAAGCTCGCTCTGAGGTGGCGGGCGAATAACAAAGAGCCGTCACCGTGGCGACCTGCTGTAGCGTGCATGTGCACCTCGCTACCCACTCACCGCAGAGAAAGAGAGAAAGAAAGGAGAACTCTCAACAAGGAAAGAAGGAAAGGAAAGGAAAAGAAGGAAAGAAAGGAGGGAAGGAAAGGAATAGAGGGAAAGAAAGGAAAACTCAACTGATGCAAATAGTTTTTTCTGAGCTCCATTTGATTTTGTTGTTTTGCCAGATTCCAGATTCTTTTTTTTTTTCTTTCTGCTGTTGAGCTTTCCGTTCCGTTCCGTTCCGTTCAGAACCTCTGAATTATTCATGTGATGTCATGTGCTTTTATTAAAGGAGCTGGCAGAGGAGAGGAGAGGAGAGGAGACTCAAGGTATCCTGGCTGGCGGCAGAGAGACAATTTCACACACACACACACACACACACACACACACACACACACACACACACACACACCGTTAAACCCCTTCCACCTTTCAATAGTTTCTGTTGTTGTATTTCTATGGAACTTCTTTTGTGAGGAAGACAATCAAATGAGAATGGAGGGGGAAGAGAGTAAGGGCGGTGGGGTGCGGGGTGGTAGTATGCCAAATGAGCGGGCAGGGGGTAAGTAGTGTGCTAAATTAATAGTATGCCAATAAGGGGGAGGATAAGTAGTATGCTGAATGAATAGTAATAGGGGGGAAGTAGTGTGCTAAATTAATAGTATGCCAATGATAGATACAGACGGCAAGTACGGTTAACGCCCCCAAAATGCGAGGTGGAGTCAGCGTGGGGGATAACAGAGGCCAAATTAACATTATGGTGAATGGACAAGGTAGAGAAAGTTGCTTAACAATAATAGATCGCTTGGTAAAATTGAATAAAGTCCATATTAGATGGTTTGTCTCATTATGACCTGTTTACCTGCTTGGGTTTAGACTAAAATAAATTTTCCATGATTTGATTATTCCAGTAACAATGACAGAAATGTCATGAGCTGTCTCTGCTCCTGTCAAAAGTGAAGCAACTTTCAATCACAAGTCTGATTAGCTCAGTTTAGCAAGCTAAAGTTAGCTACATTTACTGTGGTGATGAATGAAGTTGGCTAGTTAGCAAGCTAATGAAGCTAAGAAGCATCAACTAAGTTGTCCTCAGTATCACGTTTGGAGGGGTGTCAAGTTCAGATTTCACATCGGACAATCTGAACATCATTACTACCTTAAGGCATTGCCCTCAAAAATGTGCCAAAGTCCTTGTAGATGGTGTTCAGTGTAACTTCTAGCCTAGCATCTCATTGACTTCCCCACTGTGTGAGCCTGCTCTTTCCCCCAGATGGGACTATTTTTCTCTAATTCCCCCACAGCGGAGCTATATTTGTGGGCGTGGTCAGACTTGCCGTCTGTATCTATGGGGTAAGTAGTATGCTGAATGAATACTAGTGGAGGTAAGTAGTATGCTGAATGAATACTAGTGGAGGTAAGTAGTATGCTGAATGAATAGTATGCCAATGTTGGGGTAAGTAGTATGCTGAATACCAGGAAGAAAGTTAAAAGAACAGAAGGGAATGAGACACTCGTCAGTCTTTTCCAGTGTGTGTGTGTGTGTGTGTGTGTGTGTGTGTGCGTGAGTTGGCTGTGAAGTTTCCTCTAGACAGGGCGAAGAGAACGAAGTTAAGGCAGCTGCACGAGTGTGTGTCCGTGCCCTCGGGGCTCCCTACGGGAGTTTGGTCATGTTTCAGTCCCCCCCCCACACACACACACACACACACACACACACACACAGCCCTCCAGGGCTCCATCAGACCGGAGGAGATGGTCATGTCTCAGTCCCCAAGATCTAGCTGCCTCTCTCTCTACACAGACACACACACACACACACACACACACACACACACACACACACACACACACACACACACACACACACACACACAGCAGCCCTCCAGGGCTCCATGTGACAGGAGGAGATGTGTGTTTGAAGATTTAACCCTCACCACAGGAGTCCATATTAACAGCTAATCAGCCATAAAAAAAACTCCTTCCTTGCCTCTTGATGCCCTCTGTGAAGATATATCCTCTCCTCCTCTCCTCTCCTCTCCTCTTTCCTCTTTTCTCCTCTCATCTCTTCTCAACTTTTATCCCCACTTCCCCTCTCTTTTCCCCTCCTCTCTTCTCCTCTCCTCTCCTCTCCTCCTCTCCACTCCTCCCCTCTTCTCTCCACTCTTCCTCTTCTCCTCTCCTCTCCTCTCCTCTTCTCTCCACTCTTCCTCTCCCCTCCTTCTCTCCTCACCTCTCTTCCGCTCTCCTCTCCTCTCCCCTCCTCACCTCTCTTCCGCTCTCCTCTTCTCTCCACTCTTCCTCTCCTCTCCTTCTCTCCTCACCTCTCTTCCGCTCTCCTCTCCTCTCCTCTCCTCTCCTCTCCTCTTCTCCTTTTTCCTCTCCTCTCCTCTCCTCTTCTCCTTTTTCCTCTCCTCTCCTCTCCTCTCCTCTTCTCCTTTTTCCTCTCCCCTCCTCTCCTCTCCCCTCCTCTCCTCTCCTCTCCTCTCCTCTCCTCTCCTTTCCTCCAGGCCCTTAGGGAGATAGATGACCACCACAAAGAATTCTCTCTCTCTCTCTCTCTCTCTCTCTCTCTCTCTCTCTCTCTCTCTCCATCACTAGTGAGCAGTAGTATCAGCACTCAAACACACACACACGCTGTGACGCCCCAGCTGATCAGTGCTGGGTCTTGTCACGCCTCTTGCTCTTTGTTGGTGTTGGCTCTGCTGTGTGTGTGTGCTTCTCTGTGTGGCCTACAGGGGGAGCTCTACACAAATGGCGGGCTAATTGCGCTGGCGATTGGGGGCAGGATATAAGCGGGTCCCGGGAGCCTGCTTGAGTCTCTCTCCTCCTCTTCCTCCCTGTCGCGTCCGCTGATCGTTGGTCCCTCAGTTGCGGGGTGCTGTCGCTGCGGCCGGGCGGGCTGCGCCTTGTTCTTTTCTTTTGACTTTTGCACTTCACTACATTATGCTGACATACACTACAGTCTTGCTTTACTCTACATACACTGACTTTTGTACATAGTTCATTTATTTAATAAATATATTTTGTTAATTTTGAGCAACGCGTGGTCTCCCCATTTATGTGGTGTTCGCCCTGAGCCAGGCGGGCATTACATATGGGGGCTTCGTCCTATAGTTACAACCTGGACCCTTTTTGTTTTTTTTTCGGAGCGTTTTTTTTGATGCGCCTATGGGTAGGTAAGCTGCTGCGGTTACTGTGTAGGTTATCGTTACGTGGGCCTATGACGTTGGGGTAGCCTAATGAAACGCACAGGTGTAACCGTGGTAGTGGTTGGGGAAACCGCATGTTGCTTCCTTTGTTTGGGGATTTGGTGAGCGTAATGTAAGGAGAGCTAGTTACCTGTAATTTACTTCCAGTTTTGTTTATTTCTTTCTTTTTGTTTGTCATGATGTATTCGAGCAGTTTATGTGGCTGGATTAAACGAGGTAGGAGCGGTCGTTTTTCCTCGGCTTAGAGCGCCTGTGCGCTGGGGCTTTAGGCTGGTGTGCCACTGTGTCTGGGTCGAGGACATCGCCGTGGAGATCCGGGTTGAATTGACTTCGGTCGGGACAGCACGACTCCAGCGGTATTGGTGAGTAAAGAGCTCGGCTCTCGGGCACAGTGTGAAGACAGGTTAGTATATGGTGGGTAAATGTTTAGAAACGAGGAAGCTCCGTAGTTTGTCCGGTTTCATGAACTGTTTGTGCATCATGATTTAGTTGTTTTTGATAAGTTACGTTGGTCTGGAAGATCAGTATTTCGTCGTATGTGCGTTGGTTAACGTTATCGTGTTTGTGAGGGTAGCCTAAACGAAACGTTATCATGATTGCGTTGGAAGACTTTTTACAAGCTCCATCGGAGGAGTTGTTGTCTAAGTTGACAAAAGAGCAGCTGTTTAGCTTAGCAGAGCATTATGAATTGGAAGTTACGATCGCTAAGACTTCTAAAAAAGAGCAACTGTTTGTGTTCATTCTTAACAAGGTGATAGAGAGTCGGGTGTTGCCTGCTTCACCTAGCGACACCGACAAACCTGTATCTTCTCCGGTAACGTTAGTAACATCAGACGAAAATCAGACGGCAACACAGTTAAATACATCGGTGAATTCAAGTAACAGCACGCAACTTTCTAGCAATCTAACTTTTGAACAACAGGCAGAGTTACTGAAAATGCAACTCGAGCGAAAGAAGTTAGAAGCGCAGGAAGTAAAAATGCAAACACAACTCGAACAAAAGCGATTGGAAGCGCAGCTTGAACAAAAGAAATTGGAATCTCAAGAGAGGGAAAAAGATCGTTTATTGGAAAGGGAAAAGCTTAAACATAGTGAATTATTAGAAATGGAAAAAATGAAACACAATGAGCTTTTAGAACTTGAGAAGCTTAAACATAAAGAGTATGAAAGGGAGATTGAACATAAGCGTCTCAGTCTGATTGCTGATGGGAAAATGTCTGCTAGTGGCAGTAGTGGAAATTTATCACAGTCTTCTGGGTTAGCGTCAATGATTAAGTTTCTCCCAAAGTTTAATGAACGTGACCCCGACGTCTTTTTCTCTTTGTTCGAGAATGTGGCTACGGATAAAAGTTGGTCGGATGAAGACAAGACTCTCCTTTTGCAAACAGTTCTGGTTGGTAAAGCGCAGGAGGCCTTTGTTGCCTTGTCTCCTGGTGACAGGAAAGTTTATCAGCGTGTTAAAGATGCAGTCTTGAAATGTTATGAGTTAGTCCCCGAAGCGTATCGCCAACGTTTTCGTAGCTGGAAGAAAACAGATAAACAAACACACGCAGAGGTGGCTAGGGAACTTGTGACATTTTTTCAGCGATGGCTGTCATCTGAAGGGGTGGACACTTTTGAAGCTTTAACTGAGCTTATGGTTATTGAACAGTTCAAAAATATCTTGCCTGAACGTGTAGCTGTATATGTTAATGAGCACAAAGTGAAAACGGTGTCTGAGGCGGCTTCGCTTGCCGATGGTTATGCTTTGATTCATAAGACTCATGTGCGTGATGTTCCGCGTAATAGCGCATATAGTCGGCAGGATCGCCCGCCTCCTCGCTTTTCACCTGGTCATTCAATGTCTCAACCTGGTCATTTCAAGTCTCAACCAGGGAATTCCAATAGAGCTCGTGATTTTGATGCACAAAATAATTGCAATTATTGTTTTGAGCAAGGGCACTGGAAGAGGGACTGTCCGTTGTTAAAAGCACGAAATAAGTCAAGGGCAAGTGGGAAATTTGCTGGTTGTGTGGCTAAAAGTAGGCCTGTTACTGTTGAAAAGCATGTTGAGTCTGTTAAAGCTGATTTGTCTCCTGCTTCTAAATCTGTGACAATGACTTTAAATTCTGAGCGTCCAAATGTACCAGTGGACATAGTTGGTACAACAAGTGTATCAGATGTTGATGTTGATTACAGTCCATTTATCTCTGATGGTTTTGTCTCCCTGTTAGGCGATGCTCAGAGGACCCCAGTGAAAATTCTCCGTGACACAGGGGCTTCGGAGTCTTTTATTAGCCAGTCTGTTCTACCTTTTTCATCTGTTTCAGATACTGGGAGTGTTGTGTTAATTCGTGGCATTGGACTTCAATCTTTTTCAGTGCCATTGCATAAGATCTGCTTGTATTCTGGGTTTGTTAATGGGGAGGTCACCATTGCTGTTCGGCCATCTTTGCCCATAGATGGTGTGGACATCATTGTTGGTAACAATATTGCGGGTCATTGTGTTTGGCCAGAGGGGGTGCCAGCACCACCTCCTGTGGTTAAAATGGAGCTTAAGCCATTGGCTGAACCTGACGAGTGTCTCAAACAGTTTCCAGAGGTGTTCACTGCCTGTGCTGTGACGCGGGCCATGGCTCGTTCACAGGCTGAGGACACATCTAAAGTATCCAAGTCTAAGGTGAAATTGTTTGTTCCTAAATTACCAACTCCTCTTTCCCGTAGTGACGTTGTGGAGGCCCAGAGTAAAGATAAAGGTCTTGCAAAGTATTTTGATTTGGCCTCAGATGAGTCTAGCAATTACTGTGTTCGAGATGGCTTATTGCTTCGCAGGTGGCTACCACATGCATGCACGGAAGTGGCAGATCCAGTGTTGCAGGTTGTAGTGCCTGAAGAATTTCGTGGTGTGGTATTAAAAACTGCTCATGGGGAGGTTGATGGACACTTTGGTGTAAAGAAAACCTACAATCGGCTGCTTGAACATTTCTATTGGCCGCGAATCAAAAGGGATGTAGCGAGTTTTGTTAAAGCTTGTCATGTGTGTCAAATTGCAGGTAAACCGAACACATCTATAAAACCGGCACCCCTACATCCGATTCCATCCGTAGGTACTCCTTTTGATTATTTAATCATTGATTGTGTTGGCCCATTAACTCCCTCCAAATCTGGCTGTTTGTATATGTTCACCATCATGTGCCAAGCTACGCGCTATCCAGCTGCGTATGCTTTGAGGAGCATTAATACAAAGTCTGTTGTGAAGTCATTAACACAATTTATGTCCATCTTTGGTATTCCGAAGGTAATCCAAAGCGACCGTGGGTCCAACTTTACATCCACGGCTTTTGCTGAGGCTTTGAAGCAGCTACGTATAAAGCACAATCTGAGTAGTCCTTACCACGCACAGTCCCAGGGGGCCCTGGAACGTTTCCATGCATCTTTGAAAGCGTTGTTACGAGCTTATTGTGTGGCGTTAAAGGAAGACTGGGAAGAGGGGCTACCTTGGTTGTTGCTGGCAGCTAGGGCTGTTGTCCAAGAAAGTACAGGGTTTTCACCCAATGAGCTGGTGTTTGCACATGAAGTGCGTACTCCCTTGTCTGTTTTGAAGGGTGACTTGGATGTCTCCGAGCCACCTGAGAATCTGTCTGAGTATGTGCTTGGTTTTCGCAGGAGGCTGTTCCTGGCCTGGAAGATGGCTAGTGAAAATCTAACTGCAGCTCAAAAGAAGATGAAACGACTCTATGACCGTAAGACAGAAGAGAGGGTGTTTAGCCCAGGGGATCAGGTAGTAGCCTTATTGCCCATCCCCGGTTCACCATTTGGGGCTAGGTTCACAGGTCCTTATTCTGTAGTGCGGCAGGTCTCCGACACAAATTATTTGGTGTCTACGCCTGAGCGTAGGAGGTCTGTACAGCGTTGTCATGTCAATCTGCTCAAACCTTACTACTCCTCAGCCTCTCAGGGGGAGGGGGGTAAGGGTGAAGTTAAACCGGTGGGTCTGTCTGTCTCTGAGGGTGGTGTGGCCACATCTCAGGTGGCAGCTGAAGATGGGGTACGTTGTCCAGATGATGCAGTCCTGCATGGCCGGTTGAACAACACTGAGTCATTAGCTGACTTAGACAGTTTGTTGGGTCATTTGGGAGGGGAGCAACGAGAACAACTTAAGTCTTTAATTTTGGAATTTCCTTCTTTATTTTCAGACACACCGACTTGCACCACACTGATAGAGCATGACATAGACGTGGGGGATGCTCAGCCTATTCGACAGAGGTTCTATCGCGTTTCTCCAGATAAACGTAAGAGCTTGGAGATAAGCGTTCAGTATCTTGTTGATAATGGGTTAGCTACACCATCTTACTCCAGTTGGGCGTCGCCATGTTTGTTGGTTAAGAAACCTGACAACACCTATAGGTTTTGCACAGATTATAGGAAGGTGAACACAGTTACAAAGGCAGACTGTTTTCCTTTACCTAGGATCGAAGACTGTGTGGATCAAGTTGGTTCTGCTCGTTTTGTTAGCACTTTTGATTTATTAAAGGGCTACTACCAAGTGCCCTTGACGGAAAGAGCCCAAGAGATCTCTGCATTCATTACACCCTCAGGTCTCTACTCGTACAGTAGGATGAGTTTTGGGTTACGCAACGCCCCCTCCACCTTTCAACGGCTAATGAATAGGGTCGTTGCGGGGTTGGAGGGGTGCGCAGTGTACATCGATGATGTGGTTTCTTATGCGGATACCTGGGAAGAACATCTGGCTCGCATTCGCGCCTTGTTTGAAAGTTTGGTGGCAGCAAACTTAACAGTTAATTTGGCAAAATGCGAGTTCGCCAAGGCTACTGTTGTCTATTTAGGCAAAGTGGTTGGTCAGGGCCAGGTTAAACCAGTAAGAGCTAAGGTTTTGGCCATCGATGCATTTCCACCGCCATCTACGAAGAAAGAATTGATGAGATTCTTGGGGATGATTGGGTTCTATAGGAATTTTTGTTGTAATTTCTCCACCGTTGTTGCTCCTCTAACCAATTTGCTGAAGAGTTCAGTTAAGTTTGTGTGGTCTGATTCATGCCAACAGGCATTTGAAAATGCTAAACTCTTGTTAAGTTCTGCTCCAGTTCTAGCTGCACCACGTTTGGACCAGGCGTTTAAGCTGCAGGTGGATGCCAGCCACGTGGGGGCAGGGGGCGTTCTTCTTCAGGGTGACGAGAGTGGGGTGGATCGTCCTGTTGGGTATTTCTCACGCAAATTCAATAAACACCAGTTGAATTACTCAACAATTGAGAAGGAGGCCCTGGCATTAATTTGGGCCCTCCAGCACTTTGATGTCTATGTTGGGGGTGGGTCTCATCCTGTGGTGGTCTTTTCTGACCACAACCCTTTAACGTTTCTTCAATCACTTCAGAATTCTAACCAACGTCTCATGCGTTGGGCACTCTTCTTACAACCTTACCGACTGTCTATCCGACACATCCGCGGTGTTGAGAACGTGATGGCCGATGCGCTATCACGGGCTCCGGATGAGTCAATGTGATTTGTTGTAACATCTCTCCCTGTTTGTCTTCTCTATTTCTATCTGTCCTTAATTTGCTGTCCAGGCGCCAGGATTTGCTGGAGAGTAGAACATGGAGGAGGCTGGGGATGCAAGTCCAGTCTTGGTTTATGGTAGTACCACCATGAGTGCCTGGTCACAGGTGTGAGCGTGAGTGTTTGTTTGTTGCGTGTGCGAGTGTGTGATCTTCCAGAGTGAATGAGTTCATTATTATTTGAAATTTCTTTATTGAGTTTATTGATTACTGATTTATTGTTTATGTTGGATATTATGGGTAACCGGTCCCATAGATGTGGGCCTCGGTTCTCTTAGGGGGGAGGTGTGACGCCCCAGCTGATCAGTGCTGGGTCTTGTCACGCCTCTTGCTCTTTGTTGGTGTTGGCTCTGCTGTGTGTGTGTGCTTCTCTGTGTGGCCTACAGGGGGAGCTCTACACAAATGGCGGGCTAATTGCGCTGGCGATTGGGGGCAGGATATAAGCGGGTCCCGGGAGCCTGCTTGAGTCTCTCTCCTCCTCTTCCTCCCTGTCGCGTCCGCTGATCGCTGGTCCCTCAGTTGCGGGGTTGTTGCCGCTGCGGCCGG
>JAODXP020007120.1:65000-67426 GCA_027497455.2 Sardinella longiceps | reverse complement strand
CAGACTATCAGAATGCACAGTATAGTCTGGCGACGAGTGATAAACCCCCGCGGGTAAAACTAATCAGTGCAACTACCAACTAACAAGCGATTCAAACAACGTTAAGTCCAGAGGTGCGTTCAGATTCATCTAACATAAGCGAACGCTCGTCGCAAACACGTTTGTATTAAACAGTGGAATTTGAACGATTTTGCTTAATGTTCTAAATAGTTTGTAAACACAACTAGCAATCATAGTGGAATTTACTCGGAGGAGGCTTTTAATGAGAGACAAAGTTGTTGTGAGACATGCTGACAACATTTAAAGCTCTTTGGGATTTATTTGCAATCGGGACAGACATCTTTTGCCATCCAACATACAGGACTGTTAGCAGAGCACTACCTTTTCAGACCGTTCGTCTGTTTGCTAACGTTAGCCAAGAACTTCCAAGGATTCGCAAACTGTCCGCCTATGTTAGCGAACGTTCGTTATGTTAGGCGAATTTGAACGCACCTCAGATATAACGTTGTGATTGGGTAAACACCACAATGTCTGAATACAACCTAGAGCGTAAACACCTCAGAAATAGCTCAGACATAGGCCTATCTGACCTATGGCTTATCCCTAGGCGTACTCGCTGAGCAAATTCAATTGTGCGTCTAGAGTTGTAGGCTACCATAGCAGAGCTGTCTGTGTCTAACCCTGCTTACACGTGTAGGCCTACAGTATATTAGCCTGACATACCCCCACCATAATACTGCTGTTCATCCGCATTCATGGTCTGAAGGTTCTTTAACCTGACGCGATTATTCTGCGGGGGAGGGCATTCAGTTCTGGTTTGAAACAATTGGACAGCTCGTCTAATCAGCTTCGCTTATTGGCCGGTAGTCTCTCTACCGATGTAACCCCGCCCCAGAAGACCGTTCCCAGACCATGGATACGCATGACCATTCATATTATGGGCGGGCTATGTCAGGCCTATAGTACATGCGTACCCTTTACTGAGTAACTACCCTGGTGTGACACAGTTCTGTGCTGTACCAGCTCTCTTGTTATCACTCTCTCTCTCTCTCTCTCATCCTCCCATCCTGGTGTCTGTCTGACTGCTGATGCTGGGTCGATATACTTTAATGTAAATGTTTACAGTGGGACCTCCTAAGTCTTTCTCCTTCTTACTGATTCCCTTGGTGGCTTGAACTGCTTCCGACTGCATGTGTTTGACATACACTAGCCTACTGTATGTTGTGTTTTTATTATTATTTGTTTTAATGTCCTTGATTTGTTTTTATACCTCAACAAGCCTGCCCCCTGGTGGCCAAAAGCTTTTTATACTACTGCAGACAGACAAACTCCTCTTACTGTAATAAAGACTTATGGATCCAGTCATGGCTGCTGGACTTTTGATTCATTAATTAATTCAGTCTTATTATTATTATGAAAGTATATTTTTCATGGCATTCTCAGAGAAATCTGATGTGTGTTTGTCATTTGTTTGTCTTCATATTTTATTCCTGAATTTAAATAAAAACCATTCTCTATCATTGTACTGGTGTTGTGTGCTTGTTTAGAATGTAACACAATCCACAACACTGTGGTAAATTGAGTGCAAACTATGAGTGTGTGATCTGCATTTGCATCGATTTGAGCAACTACATGTACATGCTCAAAATGTGGAGAAGAAACAGGTTATCAGTGGCCTGTGTGTGTGCGTCTTTGGACATTGACAATAGCCGTGTGTGTGTGGTCTGTAATCAAGGCCGGACTGGGACCAAAAAACGACCCGGGCATTGTTGGCCATAGCAGCCCACCATGATTTCATTCAATTATAAAGAAGTGTTTAAAACTTAATAGATATGAGGCCCTGAGATGGTATAATGGTTAAGGAACATGCCCACCATGTTAATAACCTGTAAATGATGGGTTCAAATCCCAGTTGACACTGTTATTCTTCTGAGTGACTGACTGGTCCTCATGTAATTTATAGTAAGCACAATGTGAGTTATGCTTTGGATGAAAGCATGATTGTGAAGACATTGTTTAAGTGCAATACTATACTGGTACCCGAGGACTTGTCTGAACAGGGAAGATTCCATCACCCCGGAGGAGCCAGTGGTGCAGCGGTAGCATCAGAGATCCCCATCCTCAAGGTTGCTGGTTCAATCCCAGCTCCGCCTGCTGACAAAGGACCAATGGAGGACCTTTGTGGACTAAGCTGATGATTCCCAGGGGGAGAGGAGCAGAAGATGGAGCTTGAAAGAGAAATAAATGGGGGGGGCTTACTTGGCCCCCTGAGGAAATACAAGATCGATGCAGGGGATTATGAAGTTTTTTAGGTGGTCAAACTTGCAAGTTGTTGCTGAGGAAAACAAAACTACTCAATTTTTACATACACTCATTCTACCTATAACCAACAATTACCCTCTTTTCCAAGTTCTCCTCATTCATCA
>JAODXP020007120.1:47500-55000 GCA_027497455.2 Sardinella longiceps | reverse complement strand
GCGCTTGATCCAAAATGTTAATTCTGCATTTGACTAATATATCGGAGCCTTGGAGAGCTGTAACATAAATGAAATAGCCTGCTAGTTTGTTTATGCTAAAAACACTACTTCAACGCTGAAAGGTCAGCGTCAAAGGGGTCGAAGTTCAGCCATGTTGAACTTTGAGCGGTGCGTTAAAAACGGAGACGCCGGCCACAACGCGACACCAGGCGACACCGAGACCGAAACGGCAGCTTTTGGCGCTTCTTCATAGAAAAATCGTTGCCCAAAGCGCGTCACAAGCGCTTTGAAGCTGTTCATGTGTAGGCACCTAAACACACAAACACATAGCCGAACTGAACTGGTGAATGAGTGCTTTATTCATTCTTTTTCATAGTTTTGGATCCTATGTCCAGGAAGTTTAAACAACCAGTTAAGTTAAAGTGTTGGTGTTGAGCGTGCTTCCTTGTTTAAGCTATGTTGATGCTTCCCACAGTTGTGCTATGGGGGCTAGCTGAGCATGCTAGTCTATATTTGTAGGCTGTAGCCATACTCTATTTACTTTACTGTGTGCACAGTACACCACAATCCACTCCCACAACACAGCAGCCAGTCAGAACACAGCACAGCACAGGGCAGCACAGCCCTTTAGACTCCTCTCTATAAACACGCTTAGCAAAGATCTCTCCTCCGCTTCAACCCTCTGAGCTTTTAACTGCCAGCAACACTCATTTGCCCACAGTAGGTTGCTAGGTTCAGGCCAGCTCCACTCAGTGGTATCTGCAGTAAGTATAATAGTCTGATGGCACATTGAGTTGCTAGGCCACCCACAGCAGAGTTCTAGAGCCAGTCGGGATGTGTTCTCTGGTATCCAGGATACCTTATCCAGACAGAACAGGGTTGCTAGGCCACCCACAGCAGAGTTCTAGAGCCAGTCGGGATGTGTTCTCTGGTATCCAGGATACCTTATCCAGCCTGAGAGTCCGACCCCTGGCTCACATCACGGCTGGATTAAAGAGACCGTGGGTAAAGTGTGTTCAGTCTAAAGGCGGCTACAGACCAAAGGTCCGCGACAAGACAGGCTGCAACGTTCTAAAAACCTGAAACGTTCTAAAACTCCGATTTGACATCTTTTGCGATGGCTTACAACTGCTTGCAACAACCTGCGACTATTGATTCACACCGCCGCAACTTCTCTCTAAAACTGTCTCATCTTGTCACAGATCTTCTTCAGTCTGAATCAGCCTTAAGGAGCTTCAGAGAGGAGGAGAGGAGACTTTCACCAGTTTGAAAAAAGTGCTTAGCTCCATGCTAATGTTTCAGCCTGCACTAAGCACTATTTTAGACTTAAGCACCTGGGAGAACACTGCCCTAAAGCCAAGTTCAGATTACACAATATTGGGAGTCTTATTGGACTTGAGCCCTAAAACAGTAGACCCAGCTGCTGCTGTACGAGAAGTCAATATTGCCATTATGGTATTATATTTACTCATGCTGCTAAAGTGTCTGTTTATTCTACTGCCAGTTTCTCCTCTGTGGCAGAGCAGTTATGCACTGGGTGCTGGTCTAGAATGTTCCTCCTCTGTGGTTAGATCTATTCAGAGCCATTGATCCCGATCTCTATCTCTTCACCTGCTGCTTTGCGCATCTGACAGGACTGGGATTGGTCAATCAGGCACCAAATCAGCAATCTGATTGGACAGGATGTGTGAATGGAGTGATGTGATTGGTGGGGGTATGTGAAAGGAGTGTGGTGATTGGTGGGTTTGTGGGTGGGCGTGTGTGTGTACTCACTGTGCCGCCCCCTCTCGGAGAAGATTGTCATTGTTGAGGAGAAGTCGCACATCTATAAATACACAAACACACAGAAATCCATCAGCAGGCTAGTCTCAAACACACACACACACACACACACACACACACACACACACACACGATTGAGCAGCCTCTCACAGTGAAGACATTAGCTTTATATCATAAACGGTTTTACACAGTGCTGTCGTCAGGACACACACACACACACACACACACACACACACACACACAGCAGTGACATACATCCACTTCCTTGGAAAGAAAGTGCGAGGGCATGTACAGGATGTTATCAGCAACCACAAAACAAGCTGAGGTGTGAGTGTGTGTGTGTGTGTGTGCGCCAGCAATGGGAGGTCAAGTGTGTGTTGCAGAGTGTGACAGCACTGGAATGAAGTGTGAAGGATGCAGTTCAGCTCAGGCTTCCATTATGAGTGAATGTATGTGTGTGTGTATGTGTGTGTGTGTATGTGTGTGTGCCAGTACTCTATGGTAGGTGTGCATTAGTGTGGAGAGTGTGTGTGCTTACCATTAAAGACTTCATTAAACTCTCCTGGTGGAGCGTGGGTCACAAAGTTAGCTGCTATGCGGACCTGTGAGACAGACAGAGAGAGTGTGTGAGAGACATTGGCAGCACTATGTGTTTCTCTCTCGCTCTCGCACACACACACACACACACACACACACACACACACACACACACACGGCTGTTGTGTGCACCTGTAGGATCAACAGAATGTGTGAAACATTCTGCACCCTTAATGTGCTAAACCCACCCGACTCTATACACACACACACACACACACGCACACACACACACACACACGGCTACTATGTAGACCCCTGAGAGAGAGAATGGTATTTGGGACACCTGCAACCCTGACATGTCAAACTCTCCTCTATTCTCACTCTCCCCAATGCGCGCATACACACACACACACACACACACACGTCTTCTATTTGCTCCTGTGGGAGAGAAGAGCAATGAGAGACAGGCACGGACATCCAAAACATTCTAAACCTGCAGCTGTAATGTCTCTTACAAACCACACACACACACACACACACACACACACACACACACACACACACACACAGGGCTTCTGCTTGGTCCTGTGGGAGAGAACAGCAATGCAAGACACGAACATCCAAAGCATTCAGTATCTGCAGCTGTAATTTCTCTTACACACACACACACACACACACACGCCAGCTGACTCACTCATGACTAGGCATAACAATATCAGCAGTAGCACGCCCGTCACCATCCCAAAACTAGGCAGACTGGTACGGCAGGAGTTTATCAAACTAATGAATTTCTCAAGGAGCCCGCCGGCAAGAATCATAAGTGTGTGTGTGTGTGTGTGTGTGTGTGTGTGTGTGTGTGTGTGTGTGTGTCTGGCCACACAGTAGATAGTTGCGTGTCATCTGAGAATCTGCACTAATGCACAGTGGTGCTTATCGCTGGCACCCTGAGGTGTGTGTGTGTACATGCCAAGATCTGTGTGTGTGTGTGTGTGTGTGTGTGTGTGTGTGTGTGTGTGCGTGTGTGTGTGTGTGTGTGTGTGTGTTCTAGGCCTATGAGATGAAGGGATTTCTATTCTAGAAGGAAACCACTGATGGGCAAGCAAGACAAGGAGGTGCATTTTTTAATTTGTGTGTGAGCACCGTTCCTCTGAGTGTGTGTGTGTGTGTGTGTGTGTGTGTGTAATAAAGGCTACTTAAATGTGATAAACTTGAGCTTAGTTGTTACCTGTGCCCTGTGGTCTCTCCCGTAAACTGAACTAGCAAAGACGAGAGGAGGTAACACCCAAGATCTAGTTTCCACAAGCCTCAGGCAACTGCACACGCACACATGTGAACACACACAAACGTATGCGTGTCACACACACACACACACACACACACACACACACACACACACTCAAAGTGGTCAAAAAACAAGACACTTGATAAGCATAACACACACTTAAAGGAAGCACTAGCTAGGGGGTCACACACACACACACACACACACACACACACACAGGTCCAAACACAAGTGACCTGATAAGCATAACACACACTTATAGGAAGTGCTAGCTAGGGGATCATGTGATATACTGTAGGATAATAGGAGCAATTCATTCCACAATATAACACACACACACTCAAACTCACTAGCGACAGAATCATCTACCCATGTATACCTCCATGTCAGGACACCACACCTTCTAGCCTATGTACAGAATCATCTACCCATGTATACCTCCATGTCAGGACACCACACCTTCTAGCCTATGTACAAACCCATCTATTCTCTACCTACTGTATACCTCCATTCATCTATTCTATACCTACTGTATATACCTCCATTCATCTATTCTATAGCTATATACCTCCATTCATCTATTCTATACCTACTGTATATACCTCCATTCATCTATTCTATACCTACTGTATGCCTCCATTCATCTATTCTATACCTACTGTATACCTCCATTCATCTATTCTATACCTACTGTATGCCTCCATTCTGCCTACAAACCCATCTAGACCTATACCTCCATGTCAGGACACCACACCCTTTAGCCTAACTATACATCTTCATGACAGCTTGCCACACCCTTCATGTCAGGCCAAGTGACAACAACAATGACAACAATGGCACCAATAATGACAACCCCAACGACAGCGACAACAACAAGCCGACATGACATAGGCCCACACTAAATAGCTGCCTCTTCAGGAAGTCACACCAACATCAAATCAAACCGGCCTACATTCCTGTGCGGATGCCTAACTACAACCATGATGTTCATTCTGTACAGATGCCTAACTAGAACCACAATGTTCATTCCTGTGCAGATGCCTAACTAGAACCATGATGTTCATTCTCTGGAATTAGTAGAGTCGCCAGTTAGCCTTGTGTTCTGAGACGGAAATCAGGGTTCTGCAGAGGTTATGGAGGACTCAGATTTATTTAATACTCGGCGGAATCAGGCTACTACATAGGTTATGGAGGACTCAGATTTATTCAATACTCGGCTCTGTTGCCAGATATTCACCTGTTTTACTGTAGGGTCATTCCGTGTGAAATCAACCAGTGACGGACCGGTCACCCTCTCTGAAAAATCTGAAAAAAATTACAGTTGTTTGTATGCTCAAACTATGCTTGAATCTGAAATAGTAAGTCTGTATCACTAATGGTTGCAAAAGTACAGCCATTTGAAATTTCAAGTAATTTTAAGCATTTTGGTGAACAAGCCTTTTGTTCAACTTCCAACATTGCTGGCTCTTTCAGTATTTCACACGCAATTGTGAAACCATGTGAATAGAAACACATTGTCCTGTAGAATTCAAAAATCAGCTCAGATCAGATGTATCTGGTTTTATTTTCCCCTCCAAAGCTTTGAAAATGGCTATAAATTCTATACGTGTTTGGACACCTCCATCTTTCAGGGCTTCTTGTACAAAAACTATGTGAGACAAATTTATCGGAGTATTTTTCCTAGTCACATATGGATTTTGCAGTCCTGTTTGTGCATTAACTTTTGTTGATATTGTTATCATACTGTCAGAGCTTTTTTTAAAAAATAGGTATGATTTTATGAAGGCCATTTTCATCCTCTCATTTCACCACGTGGACAGTTAGCAAGATTTTTAAAAAATTTACCATGAGTCATTCAGTATCTTAGGAACACCTATCCAAAATTTGGTGTTGTTGCTGAGTCTCGTTATTTAGATATGTTTTTTTGAAAATATTGTCAGTAAATCCAATGTTTTAAAGGAGAAATCCTACCCAACAACTTACTTTCATTTTTATTTCATTCTGCCCCATTCACTCAGCATTAGTTTGTTTGTTATTTGGTCTATAATCAATTTTTATGTTCTTTTTCTGAAAGACAGCATTCAGGTAACTGGAACAATGGGCCTATTGGCTTTATGCTGGATTTCTCCTTTGATTGCTTATCTGCAGTACCACATTGCGCCATATGTGGTGCACTTTCAATACAATGGAAGTCAATGTAAATCAGTGGAGTTACTGACAATATTTTCAAAAAATCATATCACAATAACGAGACTCAGCAACAACACCAAATTTTGGACAGATGTTCCTCAGATACTGAATGAGTCATGGTAAAATTAAAAAAAATCTTGCAAACTGTCCACATGGTAAAATAAGAGGATGAAAACAGCCTTTTCCAAAATTGGAACCATCTTTGAAGAAATGCTCTGACAGTATGATAACATTATCAACAAAAGTTAATGCATAAACAGGACCGCAAAATCCATATTTGAGTGGGAAAAAAAACTCAGATAAATTTGTCTCACTTCCTTTTTGAACAAGAAGCCCTGAAAGATGGTAGTGTGAAATCACACATAGAATTTACAGCCATTTTCAGAGCTCTGGAGAGGGGAAACTACACAAGATACATCTGATCTGAGTGGATTTTTGAACTCTAAAGGGAAATGTGTTTCTATGCACATGGTTTCATCATTGTGTGTGAAATACTAAAAGAGCCAGTTATGTTGGAAGTTGGGCAAAAGGCTTGTTCACCAAAATGCTTAAAATTACTTGAAATTTCATGTGGCTGTACTTTTGCAACCATTAGTGATACAGACTTACTATTTCAGATTCAAGCATAGGTTGAGCATACAAACAACTGTAATTTTTTTCAGATTTTTCAGAGAGGGTGACCGGTCCGTCACTGGTTGATTTCACACGGAATGACCCTGTAAGGCTATTTGCACAGTGATTTACCAAGCTGTACATCTCCCCTATGCCATATAATACACCACTAGTTCTAATTTAGTGTGCCCACATTTTGGGCTATGTTAGTGTCCCCGGGTTTAGGCAAAGACTACGTTAGTGTGCCCATATTTAGGCCTACGTTAGTGTGCCCTTGGGTGCTCGAAGGTTAAAGGGCCAAATTAGGTCATTATGTCTGATAAAGATCTTAGGGCGGAACATTTTTGTTCATCAAAGGGTGTTTCCATTAACAATGGTCATTGTAATCAGATGCAGATGGAGCTTATTGGTGTGTGTGTGTGTGTGTGTGTGTGTGTGTGTGTGTGTGTGTGTGTGTCAGAGAGAGAGAGATAATGTTTATCCAAATGTAGATAAACATCATACCGCACATTGTTTTGGGCACAGTGGAATCATTTTGGCATTGTTTACTGGCAATAACACCTCCATTTTACAACTTCTGTTTTCTATGCCAAATGTTCCCTTTCTGCCTATAATGCCAACCTGAATTAACGTTAGCCTCCGGACACTGAGCAATAGCCAAACCGGTCTCCAGCTGCGGCAAACTGCGACTCTTTCCCAACAGGAAGCGAATAGTTAGGCTACTCTTACTTCAAGTCCTTCTATCCGCCGGGCAGGGCAGCACCCAATGCGGATTAGACCCTTCGGATGTAAAAAGCCCCCTTATGGACCACTTGATGGACTTAAGCCGCTGATTAAATAAATCTCCCAAACCGCCATGGCATCATCATTTGTGCAGTCTGTTGTAGTGCCGCAAGATGAGAATGCTAATGTTAGCTAAAGTTGCGCAGACACTCCCCGAAGACACAGATTCCATGTTTGCAACGCAATCAAGAGCCGTAAACTTCACGGTTTTCTCAACATCCATTCATTGCGCTCACTGGTTCACTGGGTAAACCGACATACACTACCATAACAAGGTTCAACCTAATAGTTATCGCATAAAGTTGTCTTTTTTA
>JAODXP020007120.1:37500-40000 GCA_027497455.2 Sardinella longiceps | reverse complement strand
TTTTGTGGTAACTTGGTAATTAAGGCATTACAGAAAAGAACTGGTGATATTTTCCTCGTTACAATTGTCAGTAACTCAAGTTACAATGCGTTTTTAACTTGGAATGAAACTTCATACAAAATCGAGACTGCCAAATACAAATTCGCCAAAAATCACTGAGAGGTCAGCAAGGGTAAAATGTTTGCTGTGCCGGACTTAATCTAGAAATTTACAGTCTCCGCATGTCATTCTCAACATTGATAACGGACTAATGAAGGTCATAGGCTACCGGGGGGCCTGAAGAGTAACTTAAATGTAATGCAGCAGTAATGTAACGCCTTACTTTTTCAAAACACTAATATTGTAATGTAAGGGACTACCATAAAATGTCAGTAACAAGTAATAAATATACCGCATTACAGTTTTGCAGTAACTTGCCCAACACTGCAGACTGGCACGGGTCTACCATGCTTGCTATATGGCCAGTTTAGGAAGAAATTCAGGCAGTAAATTTGGTCACAAATTAGTTTGCCGTTTATGAATTGTTTTTTTAGCCTAGAACTCTAGCTGTAGCAAATTGAATTGACTCAGCGAGTACTTCTAGCCATCAGCCATAGGTTGTACTCAGCCATAGGTTAAACATAGCTGTTTAAATCCAAACGCAATGCTCTAGGTTTTATAGTATATCACAATGCTCTTTCTGGACAGGTTGTGATTGGGCAGGCTTAGCGATGTTTGAATCGTCTTGTTAGTTGCGCTGAGGTTTATGAGGTTTAACCCGTCTTGTCCGTTTCATTGAGAGCTTTGGGTTTTTACCACCCGGAAGAACGTGAATCACTGCTGTGACGTAAGTTGCCATATAGCGGGAAATAAACACTGCCCCCTGTGCCGGCCAGTCTGTTTCAACTCTGATCTGACTTACAGTACAAGTGTATTGGTTGTGGCATCATTAGACACAAACGTTATTGATTTTGAACTGTAAAGTGTTTATAGAGAGACATCATTTGTGCTTAACATGGAATTGTCTTCATCTTCTGCCTTGTTTTAGCCTGGGAGTTTCCATGCTCCTTTGCACGCTTATTTCATTTCACTTGGCAAAGCAGCATGGTGACCATGGCTGATTTTCTCGCCTGCTTTCGGTATCCTATCACAGAACAAAAAGGTACTAGCACTTTATTTGCATTTTTGCATTTTACGTCACGTGGTGGCTCTGGTATTGGCTCCGAGGTATGTACAGACCCTATGATAGACATTTGTACCGCCCAATAAACGGCTCTGGACAATCGTAAACGATGCTTCCGCTACGAGAGATGCAATAGGTAGGTCTCCAGACTAAATATCACTTGTGATTTTAGTTTGGCATTTGCCAGGCTAGCCTTGTTTGGTTTCATAATAAGATTAAGAATGCGGAATATGAGTGTGGGTTTAGGGGTGACTGTGCTAGGGGTGAGAGTGTGTGTGTGTGTGTGTGTGTGTGTGTTTCAGGGTGAGGGTGTGTGTGTTTAGAGGTGAGAGAGTGTGTGTCTGTCTGTGTGTTTCGGGGTGAGAGAGTGTGTGTGCATTTGCGGTTGAGAGAGTGTGTGTTTGCTGGTGAGAGAGTGTTTGCGATTGAAAGAGTGTTTTTGTTTAGGTGTGTGTGTGTGTTTGATGGTGAGCATGTGTGTGTGTGTGTGTGTTTGCGGGTGAGAGAGTGTGTGTGTGTGTGTGTGTGTGTGTGTGTGTGTTTGCGGGTGAGAGTGTGTGTGTGTGTGTGTTTGCGGGTGAGAGAGTGTGTGTGTGTTTGATGGTGAGCATGTGTGTGTGTGTTTGCGGGTGAGAGAGAGTGTGTGTGTGTGTGTGTGTGTGTGTGTGTGTGTGTTTGCGGGTGAGAGAGTGTGTGTGTGTGTTTGATGGTGAGCATGTGTGTGTGTTTGCGGGTGAGAGTGTGTGTGTGTGTGTGTGTGTGTGTGTGTTTGCGGGTGAGAGTGTGTGGGTGTGTGTTTGCGGGTGAGAGATTGTGTGTGTGTTTGACAGTGAGCATGTGTGTGTGTTTGCGGGTGAGAGTGTGTGTGTGTGTGTGTTTGCGGGTGAGAGATTGTGTGTGTGTATTTGATGGTGAGCATGTGTGTGTGTTTGCGGGTGAGAGTGTGTGTGTGTGTGTTTGCGGGTGAGAGATTGTGTGTGTGTATTTGATGGTGAGCATGTGTGTGTGTTTGCGGGTGAGAGAGTGTGTGTGTGTGTGTGTGTGTGTGTGTGTGTTTGATGGTGAGCATGTGTGTGTGTTTGCGGGTGAGAGAGATGTCTTGATAGGGACTGGTGGTGAAAAGCAGGTCAGCTCAACTTTAATGTTCCAGAACTAATCGAGCTGGACATGGGGAGTATCCACTGGACTCTTCCACTGAAGGACAGAACACACACACACACACACACACACACACACACACACACACACACACACACACACACACACACACACATGCATGTATGCACATATGCACACACACACTGTACACATACACACACACACTGTACACACAAAGAC